>JAPDSC010015348.1:424734-454917 GCA_026290005.1 Latrodectus geometricus | reverse complement strand
ATAAAATATATATGCATATATATATTTATATAACTGATCTGACGAAATCAGTAAATTATGTATGACGAAGAAGTACATAAAGAAGTCTGAAAGTTATTCTTAACTAATACGTGTTATAGGATGCTATAGGAGAAGTGCTGCTTAGTGCTGTTAGTAAGCGGTGATTCATTTATAATTCTTCGGAAGAATAATAGTTTAAATGCTGACAAATAATTTGTAAGTAGTTTCCTCCTTATAAGTTCCTTATTAGTCAAATGAGATGACCATAATATCTTCTCTTAAGCTTACTGTAATTTATCAGTAGGATTGTGCAATTTAGAGGGGAATGTCCCTAGTTCTATTCCTGGCACTGTTGAACGAAAAGAGATGGGTTTTCCGTTTCTAAATTGGCTGTGCAAATCTCTCATAATGAAGGGTGAAGAGTTTTAAAATTATTCCTCCTTTGGGACAAATGGATGTGATCAATTGTTTATGAGATACTCTACAAAAATAATATTGATGGAAGTAAAAAAATCCGTTAAACAGCCATTGACTGACAGGTTGCCCACAAAGTGCTATGAAATACCTTGTCGTAATCATTGAAAACTGTTTAAGAATCACATTTCTTCTTTTTATCTTTTCGGTTTTAGTCGGATATTTTTTATCTATAAATTATAAGCTTTTTCATCAATAAACTAAAAATTATAAAATGAAAACTGTTTTTTATTTTTAAGTTTTCTATAAGTGCTTTTCAGTGGAAAAGTTTTTTAAATAAATGAATTTTCATATTTTTATAGTGGTATTGAGGTTTGGTTAATTTTTTTAAATGAAAATTCTGAATTTTCATTAAAAATTAGTTCTTTCCAAATGGAGGCAGTTAGTTAAAAGTTTTTGGGAGTGTGCATAAATTAATTCATCAAATTATTCAAAATTATCAACAATACAATTGTAATTTTCATTAAAAATTGTGCATGTGGAATAAATAGTAAATAAAATATTTTCCTGAAATTTTATTGATGAATAGGATTATAATTAAAATATCTGTATATAATTTCTAGAAGAGCTATTTTATTTTTTATCCCAACCTAAAATAAATTGTCTTCTTGGGGGTCAAAACTTAAATGTGTGTGTGTGTTTATTAAAAAGAAAAAAAATACATTAATTTATTTAATAATTTTTTCATAGATACTTGCTATTTCATTTATTAACTAACTTATGAAGCAGAAAATTTTATAGATTAAATTTCAAATTAAAAAACTATTTGAATTATTTTTCTATTTACCTTAAATGTTTATTTGATTCCACTTTGAATAATCAATGCAGTAAAATTAAAGTTAATTACAGCAAAAGAACCTAATTAATTAAATTTAATAATAATAAATAATAGACGAAAACAATACTCTTAAAATACAGAGGAAATAAATGACATTATTTTTCTATTGTATGATGCGGATGTAATTCAGTTTTTTTAGGAGTGTATCTGATTCAGCTACTTAATGAGCTTTTGATATATTTGACACCTAATATAGCACATTTTAAATTCCTGTTTAATAAATGGTCATTTATTAAAGTTATCACTTAAGTATCGTGATAATCCTCTTTATGCATGATTACAGATTGTTTTCATTCTTATTGGAAAAATTTATTTTATGGGGCAAACACAACTTTTGTCCCGACAACTAATTTACTTACATGTTGTCATTATTTCTATATAAACATACGTATTGTTTGCATTGAATAATTTACTTATTTGTTAATTCTATTTTAAATAACAATTATCACTTATAGTCAACTAGTCTCTTATCGTTATAATATCAGAAATTCCTTTGGTTTATTATTTAATTTTGCATTCAAAAATACTTATGAAATATCTTCTTGCATGTTTTGTTATAAAATATGATGTCATTAACAATTAATAAAATATCTAGCATCATATTTTATTTTTCAATTAAAAATTAAAATTAGAATATACTCTTAAAAAGAAATCGCTAAATATTCTTAGGGTGTTTAAAAAAATTAATATGAATGATTTATAACGCCTGTAAAGCGTAAGAAAAGTAATTTAATGTAAAAACTTCCAACAATGCGAGTGTGTTGAATTACTTTAATTATTAATGTTAAAACATAAAAAGTGATTTAAGACATAAATAAATGAAAAAATGAGAAAGTAACTTCAAAAATGATAATTATAGACTGTGGTTCTCAAGCTTATGAAATTGTTATTTTTGTTGATTTAAATAATGCTTAAAATCAAGACATCGCAATTTAATATTTTTCTCTGCTTACATATCTCAGTTTGAATAAAATAATCAGTTACTTATATAACAACCAGAACTTATAATCCATTACATTCCTTATTCTATGTAATTCTTTGCAAAATGATTTCGCAACGGTTTATTCATCATGAAAGGAACTTATTTTCACTCCCAGAAACTGCGACCACAAATAAGGAATAGTAAAGACAAACCTCTACGCAAACGTCATTGTATTTTAATCAACTAGTACGATGAACTTTGTTTCTCTTATTTGCAACTCGAATAACAAAGCTTCTTGTGACGCACATGCTTACTAATCATTTTCACTGCTTCTCATAACAGAAACAAATGGCTACTTAAAAGATCTTCAATTAAAAAAAAACATTTTCACTACATGACAACTAAAAATAGAATTAAAAAGACTTTCTAAAAATAGAAATGAGATTTATTTTGGAAAACTACATCATAAAATTTCAGCAAATTTATAAATGGTTGTGCCGTGCAAAAATTTATGTTGAGTTGTAAAAGTCTGTATAAGAACTACTTCAGTTTACGTAAGTAAAATTTAATTTATATGTGTGTGTGGGGCAGTAATTATTTTAAAAAATTCTTTTTTAAAGTTAATAATATCAAAGCAGATTTTTTCAAACAATACAATTTTTTAGCTTGTTAAGCATTTATACAATTCATAACTTCTTTAAAATGAAATAAATTGTGTTATTGATATTAAATTTATTTTTTCTTTACACGTTTATATTTCCCTTACATTTTCATAAGGAGTTACTTCAACATATTAATCAACATTTTAATAAAAATGAAGTTTAAGACCATGCAAAATCTAGCATTAATTTCATAATTTATAATTTTTAAGGAATTTTACCTATGTGTGATTAACCATCGTAAATTAAATGAAAGTGTAATAAAGGGAAGTAAATGTTTTCCGAAAGAATCACATTCTTATGAAAATTTCAAATCCAAAATCACTTTAATTCCGTTTTTCACACCCAACAAAGAAATTGAAATTTTTAACTTTACTTTTTATGGCATATGAAGTCATGAATACAAATAAATTTATAATTATAAATGTATTATATTTGTACTTGCGTGTGCCATGTAAGGTTTTCTATCTTGTTGTATTTTAAAATTTAGAATTTAACAAGAAGAGTTTGTATTTTACATTATTTATTCGTAGGGGAATTTTCTTTATTTCATTAAAGCAATGGGTATTTCTATTTTTTTTTAAATTTGTACCTCTAATTGTTTTGAGTTATTCATTACATGCAATATTACATGATCAATTTATAACATATTGTGGTAATATGAACATAGCAATGTAATTATCACGGTGAGCTTTGAGCTCCTATGTTTTTTATTATTACACTGAGTTGAAATTTAGAATATAGTTAATTATCCAATATATTTCATTATTTAAATAGTGATTTTTACAATTACACCTTAAAAACTATTCTAATAGAAAGAAAAGCATAAAAAAAATAGTAATTACAGAATCAAAAAATAAAAATTTGAAAGCTATTTCATGTATAATAATGTAGGCAAAAAATAGTCAATTTCAAATCTCCAGTTTTATTCTATCAACTATTGAATAAATGTTTTTCGTTATCTTACTTTCCAAAATGTCTAAAGGTTGGAATTATAATGTTTTTCCTAAAAGAGAGAGAATGCAAGCAAGACATCACACAATTTCGGTAGTCCAATTTCCCTTCAACCTACATAGGGAAATTTTCTGGAAAAACTAACGACCCAACTTTCTTTCTTTAAAATTTAAATTTACTCAATAAATTTCAGAGGACTTTCATCAAGAGAGAACAGTCAAAGACGCTCTCATCACACTTACTAACATCATTCAGTTTTGTAAATCATTTAAAATATGCATGGTCCTAATAACAGTTGATATTAAAGGAGCTTTTAACTCAATCCAAAACCATAAGTTCAAACAAATTCTCGTATCAACAAACTGCCCACAAGGCAAAAAACTTACTTCTTATCCATTTGGAAGATATATCAATCATCACACCAACTAACAGTGCAATAGCTATGAAAAAACAAAATATTGGGTGGCAACACAAAGCGAAAAAAAGCTTTGAAAAATGGTAATAAAGCTTTTAGTTTTTTCAAATCGAAGATAGGTGACTCGACCTCTAGGTATCTTATGAAAAAACAAAATATTTTCTAATCACTAAACTACAACGCAGGCCACAAGTATTTTTGTATGACCATCGACTTAATAAGGGAGGAACCATTAAATTGTTGGGCATCACATTTGATAAAAAGTCAAATTTTAAGTCTTATTTCATAAATCAGGATGTTAAAACTGGTGATTGTTCCCCGGAGGCAGCACTCTCTTTTCTGTTTTTTTCCTGTATGTATATTAGCTATTAATAGGCAGAATGCGTACTGCGCGTCAATAAAAAATGAGGGAAATTCAACTTTTAATTTTTATATTTAGTGGTTTTATTATTATCTATTCCTCCCCCTTAATAATATGTTTTGTGTAATACAGGGAAATAATTTCATTCGACATTGAGAAAAACTTAAAAGAACTAACAGCATACGGTGGCGATACTTAAAGAAATCACGAACAGTATTATACAAAACTGTAATGCTTTTACATAGAACAGCCGTTTGAGAAACCCAATTTTATGCCAAGTTATCCATAAAGCTCAAGTGAATATAGCGAACATTTCTTTTCAACATTACAGAAACATTTCGTTCAACTCAAAAGTTGGCACTTCAAGTAATAACAGTGATCCTATATCTAAACTTACAATAGAAGAAAAAATATAATTTATTAATCTTAAAGGTGTCCAAATTCCCTACTTCAATCCCCTTCTCCCACAACCTTCAAAAAGTAATGTCAAAATGAAAGTAGAATCAATTCATCCAATAGTTTTTCATCTGGAATCACGGTTTTCAATTGAGAAAGGAACTAATATTCCAACCTTTAAAGAGGGTAAGATAAACATTTTCACCGATGGATCGAAAACAGGAAAATATTAGTAAGGTAATCGCTTTCAGCAGGGATGGATTCACATCATTATGAAGACCAAGTTTAGAGGCCGAAACTTCGCATATAAAGCAGAAATTCTAGCTTTAAAAGAGAACATTAAACAAAATAAGCACATCAATCTCCCGTCACAATTTGCTCTGACAACCAAACGCGTATTAAATCAATTTTAAACCGTACCAGCAAAAGTCTTTTAGTGCAATCCACCCAAAATGTTCCTTTTTCACATCATAATCAGTTGGGTCAAAGCCCATTTGGAAACTCTGGGAAACAACAGAGAAGATGAAGCTGCTAAAATTTCCTCCTGCTCAGACGTCCAAACAGCAATCATACTTTTCCAGCAATACTGAATAAAAATCACCTTGAGGTATAGAAAAATTTGTAGGAAGACTGAATCGGTAGTTATACAAGCCGTTCCGTCTTTAAATTACAGTGTAATGTTTCTAGACATCCCCTGCCTTAGTATTAATACGTCATACTTTTTTACCTTCTAAGGACCCTTCTGTACTTAATTTAAATGCTATAATATATTTTAATCCTACTACTGCACATGTGGAGACGAGGAAAATCCACTTCATTACATGATATTTTGATCACTTACAGCATCGTGGTATTTGGTAGTTGCAATAACTCATTGGGAAGCAATTCGGAAAAAGAAAATCATGAATAATAGACATTGCAGACAAAAACCCAAAAGGTTTATGTACTTTCTAAGTGAATATGAGCAACTCTTCTCTTGGTTGAAAAGAAAATTTATTTAGCCCCGGGATTACCAGGAAATCAAACAAATAACTTTTCCATACGTTTAAGGAAAAACAAACCTCATCCAACTTTGGATTCGATTTTCTTTTTTAAAACCAAATACATTTGTAAACCTTAATTTTTTAGATGAAACACCTGTTTCTTTTTTCATTTATAGCTTATGCAAATCTTTCAGTTTTTTTTTTAATTTTTTCATATTTATTTATTATTTAGAATAGTTCAAGTGCCCCTTGTTATAATTTAAAAAAATAAAAAAAAACTACTAAACAAACTCTCTAGCGGCTTCTACTTAAACAGGTAAAGCTCATCCTGAGATAGGCACAGAGAAGACTGTTGGCATAAAACGTATTTGATATTGTTAATCAAAGATTCAATAGTTTTAATGTTCAACAACTTAGTGGAACTGATTAAAGTTTACTGATACAGACCAAGAAATTAACAAAAATGAGCATTCTTTTTTTAACTGAATTATTAATATTTTTCATAAAATTTTATTGAATTTTAATAATATTAATACATTTTATTTGATAAATTTAAAAAATATTCACTATGATTCAAAATGTCTTCATCTATTACCTTGTATATTGTTTACTTTATACGTTTGTTGCGTACTTTTTCAAATCATAAATCAATGTTTTTACTATGTTGGTGAGATTTCATGCACCAATTTGAAAGTAAATAAAAAATATGTGCTGTTTTTTTGACAAACGTCAAATAAAGTTTTTTTTTAATTGAAACATTGCATCGAAAATGCATTTATTTACACTGTAAGATTAAGCGACAAAATTTAATTTAAATAAAAAGAAGAATAAAAAGAACATTCAATTAACAACAAAAAAGAATAATTCACTTGCTGTTTTTTTGTATTTACACAATCTCTGTAACTCTAGTATGCTAAATTGAATTAACATTAAGATGAACAAATTTTCTGAAAAACAGCGACTAAACTGCTTTTTAATTAAAAGAAAATACAAAATATTGAAAATATTCGAAAATATAAGTATTGTAATGTAATATGATCTTAATGAAAACTGATTTGAAAAACTATAAGAAAATTAATAGTTAAATTACTTTATAATAATTACAGCAAATAATATTAATTTAATTATGAAAGTGCTTTCAAAAGAAAAATACAAATTTATGAACTATGGAGAATGCCATGGCATTTTCATCTTTTTGCTAGAAAGTAAAAATAAACTCACAAGGAAAAAAAAATGAAAGTATACATAAAATTAATTATAACTTTAATCTTTACTGGTTATTTTATGAAACATAAAATGTTTGAAATATTATGCAAGCGGTTATTAAAATAATAGAAACATTTCTGAATAAAAGTAGCATTTTTAAATGTGCTTCGTAAGCATTAAAACATTATAAAAGGTATTAGTTTTTTTATTTTTATTTATTTATTTATTTTTTTTGTAAATAGAAATGTATATTTAATATGATAGTATGTGGCAGCTTTATTAGGGATTTGTAAGTCTTAGGTTAATTTTAAAGCCTCTCAGATGCTCAGAGGCAACCATCTAGCTGGCACAAATGTGGCTGAAACACCTCACCATTTAGAAATTTCTTGAGAAACAATGTCACGCTATTTCCTAGAAAAGAACGGGTGCGGTTCAAGGACACCTGGGCAATCGTATGATCATAATGTTTCTTTTTTTTTTTTCTTTTTTTTTATCGCTAAGAATGGCGGTGGATCTATCATGATATGGAAAAATCATGTTGTAGCTTTTTGCTTGACCAATATTAAACTTAAATGGAAAGACAACTGGGGAGGAGTACACAGAAATTTTATCTGACCAGGAACATCCGACGATGTAAACTTTCTTTCCAGTGGGGTATGGACATTTTTAGGATGATAATTCAGCTATTCACTCAGTGGAACTTGTATAATCATGATTCAATGACTCTAGTGTGAATTTAACCATTTACCTTAGCCCACACAGTCACCCGAGTTCAATATAACAGAACCATCCATTATGGTTTACTTAAGAACGTACTTTACGGAATCGATATCCTCCACCGGCATCTTTCCTAGATCTTTCGCAAGATCTCCATAAGGAATGGTACAATGTACCTAATAACAATATTAAGTTTATTATATGACACTGACGGTCCTACACCATAAAAATAGAAGAATTTTTTTTATAAATCTAAGGTGTTTTCTTTATTTTGATAACTACCTATAACTACAAGATATAAATTAGGAGGAAGAAACGTCTTATCCACACAGAATTGCTATATGAATCACAAAATGCGATATTTTGAATACATTCCCATAGATTTAAACCCAAATATTGTAAGCGACTTGGAACTCTACCGTCCTTATTCATTAGTCAATAAGTGTTGAAAATAAAATAATGATACAAGTGATCTAAAAAAAAATACCATAAATTGAGAATTAAATATATGAAAGGAGAAAATTAACCTTTCTATATCAATCATTCACTTTTGATATTTTCAGAGAAAATATTCAAAAATCTCGTGAATTAAGGATTGTTCAAATACTTTACTCACATTGCAATTTTTTAACTGTATTCATCTCATCTTGTAACAAGGTTGTAGCATTAGCAAACTTTACTATTAATTATGAATATTTAAATTGGCTTTTGTGGGTAGGGGCCAAACTGACAATCAATGAGCTACATTTTTGCACTTTTATCTTCAACAAGAAAAAAACTTTTAAACTAAGGAAATAATGACCTTTCTTACAACTCTTTGGTTCCATCCACTTCTGTCACTAACAATTTCATAATTTAAAATTTTTAAAGTAAGGATATTTGAAATTGAAGTTTGATTTTATTACTCTATAAATACCTAAAATGTAATTTAACATTTAATGTACTTTTTATTTCCTTAAAAAATGTTTTAAAATTTGCATTCTTCTGTACCGTATTCCTTCAACAACAAATTTTGTATTGTTCGAAGTCTTAGTTTGATAGCTTCATTATATTGCAGTTACTGTACAATATGTATTATTTAAGCAAAAGGCATTTTAGATTAATGACTTTTCTTTTAAATACATAAACAATAAGCCAAAATTTCTCACATTAGTTAAATTAGAATTGATTCATCTTAAACTTCAAAATAGTTATTTCTGAAATAAAAGATGCTTCTTTGAAACTCGGTTGTCACAATTATTACAATTATTTTCTTCGTTCCGAATTTATGTCTTAGATTTCAAAAAGAAAGGACCACACAAACAGTTTTATCTTTTCCACACAGACTGTTCTTATCTAATACTTGATGAGATTTGTTGTAGTAATGGCAAGAGATTTAACGAGAACTCTCTTTTGAAATAGCAAAGTTATATCTTATTCAGATGACTGTCCTAAGCGACGCATATAAAGAGTTTCTTAGTTCTTTCAAAAGAAACGTTTTCTGAGATCTAGGGTGATTTCCATTCCCCATACGAAATCCTTCTCTTCTTTGTGAATTCACACGAAAAAGTAATAAAACTGGAAGACTAAGGCACCATATTGTAGAAATAGAAGTAAAGGGAATTTCAAAATTTTGCTTAGAAGCTGTATTCAGAAGAGACAGATTCAAAATGGTATATTTAAAACATCATATCATCTAGAATCAACTGAAAAGCATGTTATGTATTATCCAATAATGTGCTCCAATGTAGAGCTGAATTTCTAAAAAAAATATTAATTTGTTAGTGTAATAGTAATGTGAATCATACGGACTACTATATTTTTCTATATAATTTGCAAAATAAAATATCTATTTTACTGTAGTTTTTTATTAATAACGATTATTTAATGGAAAATAATTGTAATATGAGTTTATTATCTATTTTAGAGTACGGATTGTTACCCTCAGTTTTAGAAAGAACCTGAGTTATAATGCTCCCGTCCAAGCAAAAGTCATAATTCCATATCCGTGAATAAGGATATTAATCTAGATTGTTAATATTGACATTTAAACTTTATTGATATAAATCCAAAACAAATTATCTGTTCATTTGTATCAAAATTTAATTTTGTTTCTTGTAGATATAAAATCTTTTACTCAAATTTAGATTTTTCTCACTAAGTGAGTATCAAGAATTTTGTTTTGAATTTACAGATGGCAAAATCTTCAATCGAGGTTTCCATCTGTCGTAATTAGAGTGATGCTTTTAATAGCCTTCATAATTCATAATGCTGACTTAAATAAAAAGCATAAAGCCATTTTATGAGTTTTTTAAAGTAAAATGACAAAGAACTTATTGTTATGTTCAACAATGATTAAATGAATGGTGGCATAAGGCAAAACTAAAGTACTAGATTGATTCTTCTTAGTTCTTAAAAATAGCACTGTTGGTACAAAAAAAAAAAAAAAAAAAAAAAAACTAATACTCAATATTCGATAATTTAAAAAAAAAATCAGATGAAAAACTCGATTATTTATTCTTGAGGGCAGTTTATAGAATAGCTGGAAAACTTATTTAAATTAACTTAGAGATCAATTCATGGATTGCAAATGAAAAGTATAGAGAAGTATAAATAGATAATCTAGAATAAAAAGGATATATATATATATATATATATATATATATATTTATTACTCTTCATATCTCGCTATTTGCAACTGCTTTTTATACATCGAAAGAAAAAGGACAAAAAAGGTCACATATCATACAAAGTGTAAAAAAGATCAAAACAAGAAATCACTCTAAATCACAAAATAAATGAGTTTAAAAATATTTCCTAGCATAAAATCATAGATTGTTATTGCTTGTAATGACATGTTTTTCACAAAATTTATAATTTAAAGCTTATTTATTATATATTCAAAATTAAAAAATATTTATTTTTTTCTGAAAATAATTCTTATTTTCGTTTGAATATCTTCTCGTGCAATGAGAAATGACGAATACTTTTATTAAAGTAACGACAATTTTAACTTTACAGATGATAACTCTTTAATTTGAAGAGACAGATTTTATGTGAATTAAATTGTACAATCTACTTAAATGCTTGAATTTCTGAAATATTATGAATTATACAACCTCATTTATTAGTTGACATAAAAAAAACATATCTTACAACAAATTACTGTAAATAGTTTTGAAGAAGTATAAAGAAAGGAAATGTTTTGAAGGATAAAATTTAAATTGTGGAAAATAACTGTAAAGCTCTTTATTATAAAAAAGCTAATCTAAATTCGCTATAAATAACCTGCAATCTTATGTTGATCTCAGTACGTGTCATACTTTCCTTTATTATGAAGACAATGGCAATTTGAGATATTAATCGGATTATTATAAGTAACAAATTATACATATAATTAATCACATTGAAAACCGTTATTCGTACCAAACTTTATGTAAGCCATTAAATCTGATGTTTAATACACTTCTGATATCGTGTTAAATTCGCAAAGAGCATAAGAAAATACTAATGGTATCAATTCTATTGAGCTACTTTTAGAGCTTCTCGAATTATTATTGTCCAGTAGACCACGATAAACCCTTTAAATTAGCCAGTCTGAAAGATGTTATTCGTTACCAAATTTTATCTAGAACATTAAACTTGTGCTTAGCACAAATCTTGTGTTATCTTAAATTTACAAAGTGGTATGGGAAAATTCTGATAATATCCTGGTGAACTACTCCCTTAATTTCCACAATTATTAGTGTTGAAGGATTTAAATACTATGTATTTAAAAGCTTGAAAGGATATTTATATATCTAATAAGAAGAAAATGAATACACACACACAATATCAAAATACGTCACTATTTTCTTATATTCTTACTAAAGTGACTTGATATGATAATATAAGCTATGAAATTTGCATTACATAAAAATTTAATATTCTAAAAAAATCATGAATAACAATAGATTTTATACATCAATAATGATATGATTACTGTGTCATGATAATATATAATATAAATTATTCATGTATTTATTTATATAAACATGAAATATGGTTCTATTTAAACATATAGTGTGCTTAACATGCTAACAAAGTAAATTTAAAGTATAAGTAATCATATTTATTCATGCTTTTTTCATATTATTGTATTTTTATTTATTTTTTTTTTTACTTTTAGCAATTTCGATGTAAATTGTCTCCCTCAAGAGACATTTTACTTCTGAAAGAAATTTTAAAATTATTTTGTGTCTTAACACATACTACTTTGAAAATTTTTTTAGAGTATTTTATCTCCGCTTGTGCTTTCATTGTAGCTTAAATTTTGGTCATTCTCTATTTCTTACAGAATTTATATTCTATATATTCTTTCAAATAAAATGCTGGAAAAATTCCTTAGAATCATAACATTAAAAAATTGATACTTTAATTAATCACATTATTACAATACAAAAATTTCAAATTATTGATCGATCATTCCCAAAACATTTATAGAAAGATTTTAGTATTTTTTTACTATGCAATTAAAAATCTTTATTATGTAACTGCATAGTGATAATATAAATATTTATTAAAAAATAATGGTATTTACAGGAAGTCTCTGCGGCCTTGGTGATAAATAACCAAAAATAATCGACAAATCATTATTGTTACAAACGGATGTTTCAATTCGTTTCTGTGGTTTCGTTGAGTCACGTTTTCTTAAATTCTTAATTTATTACATTTCACTCGGAAATATTTTATGTTCTAAAAATGAAATTGCTGAGAGTTTTCAAATTATTAAAAGGCGAAGAGAGTTATGTTTTTCTACCTAGAAAGAAGTGTTATGCCTACTAATTGGAACTATCTCTTGCGTAAATGAACACGAAATAAAAATCTACATCTGGGGAAAGACATGGCACTGCAAGTTGAAAAATTGTAAGCTATTAACAATAAAACAACTGACTGAAATACTTTTATGCAAGAATCATGTTTGTTAGATCTCTCATGTTAGTCTAAAAGACTATTTGATGGTTTTGAAAAAATATTCAAAACGACAAACTACCGTTTAAGTTGAGGTAGTAAATAGAGAAACAAGTAGGCTGGTGACAAATATAGCTGAATATGTTGACGAATGATCCAGAATATTTTCGGACTGTTGCGGTGCATTCGAATGATGAAGATTTCGAATGAACCACTTTGTCTCCAACTAGATTGTTATACATGCAATTAAACCCATCTAATTTGACATGCAAAAAGTGCTGATAGAAGCGAAGAGCTAAAGACAAAGACACATTGATGAGTTTAGAAATTAATGCATGCTTAAAAAAATACCACATCAAAGTTTAATATCACCGAATATTCTATTTCATTTAAATGTTTTTATTATAGTCGATGATTAAAAAGTGATTGAATATTGTATATAAGCCTCTAAATACGAATTTTTCTGATATATGCGACAATATCTTTATGACCATAATAATGTTAAAATATGTACTATTTATAAAAAACACTTATAATTCCTATTTTGAAATATTCATAAGTTCTGGAACAACATTTTAAGTAAGTTAAACTGCTTATAACACTTGCAATTGCATTAAATATTAAAATTTACAATTACATTAACCATTACATTAAATATTAATTTAAGAAATGAGATAATGCTTTGGAAATTGAGCCACATTAAAATATTTCAAGATACGGTTTTAAATCATGTTTCCTGTTCTCATTTCCCTTTACTCATATTAAATAAAGTCTATGTTGTCTTGGAAACCGAAAAGTTTTAGTTTGAAAATAAAATCTTTTATTAAAATTAGTTTAAGAAAATTTAACGTGCTACATTTTGTGTGTTAAATTTAGCATTCACAACGATGCTACATTTAACAGACAGAATTTCTTTTATGAATAAGAGCATCAATCGATATGTTTTCCTTCCTTGAAGAAACCCGCTACGTAAAGAAGACAACAGGAAAACTCGACAGTAATCAAATCAGACACTCGTGCTAATGGGACGTGTATAAGTTACGTAATCATTGTCTTATGTTGTTCACAGAAAGTTTTAATAATGATACTAGCTTTCTTTTTTTTTGGGGGGATGACGTAATTACATAAATATGAATGTATTTCTCATGAAAAATCATGTACGTTATGTAATTCTTTTACATATAGTGCTAAATATTTGAAACTTAAAAATATAAAATATATTTTTCTCCAATAAAATTTTAGTAAACATTTCGTCAGGATCGAGATTATAATTCTCCTTGCATTATTATAATAAACTTCTTAATACAACATATACAAAGCAAATTTTTATTTCATATTTTAGAATTTCCTTTTATTTCTAAAGCTCAGATTTTGTATCCTAACTCAGAAAAGTATATATTTGCATATCTTTTATTTTAAATTTTGTATGCAATTTACAATATCATAAGGAATGATTTTTTATTCCTGAAATAAAAATCATATCCTTTTTAAAATGAAATTTATTTTTTAGTAAGCCAATGTTTTCTAATTCAATTTTATTGTACATTGTAACCTTCAATAAAAATCATATATATTTCTCAAAATAAAGCTCTGAAAGCATTCTCAAATAGTGACTTTTGAATAAGAAATAAAACAATAGATATCTAGATATAGAGTCTATTACGGACTACATGAAATACTATTTATTCCAGTTTATATTTTACAATCTGGTTAGAATGAAATGAAAACTGAACATTATCATTTATTATGTGACAGAAACTTTATTAAAAGTCATTATTTAAATAAAAATCATTTGAATTCAATAGAAAAGTGCGTAAAATTAAATGTAAAGAACAACCTGAAACTTATTATACAAATTAATATAAAGGATAGAAAGAAAGAAAGGAAACATGACATATATTAATGCTGAATATGGAAGGTATTTTATGACATTTTCTGATAAACTTTTCAAAAATATTTATTATTATTTTCTAAAAAAAACAGTAATATCTCTTTGTTGTGTGGCACATATGTGAATAAAATATTTTTTCGCAACAATAGCTTTAGAATTTTAATTTTATGCATTTTTGCTTTTTAAATCAATTATTGATACAAATTTAAGTGATCAATGGAAATTCTGCATTTTGTAAAAAAATGCTATCGACAAATATGTTTAACCAGGAAGATTTGTGGCTGGGAAGAGTATAAAACCCATTACCTCCTGAACATGTATATGAAGTATTTATCTACATGCGCACCGCTGTCATCATTTCTAACATTTTTTTAAGTTGTGAGTTTAAAAAATAGTAAAATGTAAAACAAGTAAATTTGAATATTGATTTCCTAGACGTATAAAAAGGAGAATTTTTGATAGGATCATTACTTACCGATCATGAACATAATACCTTTCTGTACAGGCACGTCTCTGTCAATATTTCTACCGTTTTATACTATCATAATTTTGCAAATCATTATAATATTTTCATTGATATTTATTAATAATTTGGAATCATTAATAGTAGCTGATACTAATAAGAATTTTTTTTAAATGAATCTATGAAGATTATCATAAAGGAATGTACAAAGAATAATATATATAAATGAATCTATGAGAAATATTAATATACTGCTAAAAATGATTTTTCTTATTTATATTGAATTTGAACCCATATATTTCTTTTGATAAATTACTTTTCACGAAAATAAAGTAACGTATGCTTATAAATCCTAAATTAGTTACGAAGCGAATGGAAAACAAATCTATTCATTTTTAACTAATTCAAAGAAAAGTTAAAATTTATTTTGAACATTAAAGAAATTTATTCATTATTAGAAGTGAAATTTATAGTCACCCTGGAAATTAGGTTTAGTCACTTTCATAATGATAATTTCACATTAAAATTCCAGACAGCAATGTACCCATTTCTAAAACTTTCCAGTCTTTTGGTTATTGCAATGCGTATCTGGCTGCCTTTATAATCCAGTAATGGGAATAGGGGCTTTCAGCATGATCGTCGTGGTCTGAGTCAGGTATAAAATCTGCTACCTTTTGGAAAAGAGAATGATGGATTTCCCTATAGGGAAGTTATTAATGATTACTATAAATATGATCAATCATCATATTGAAGATTTTATAAAGGGTAAATAAATATCTATATATACAAGTCTATAATGTGATTCGCATACATATTACAACTAGGCAATAATTAAGATGCATGGAGTTATTGGGAGCAACATCAGTTCTGTTCACTGCAGTCTGGTGAGAAAACTTTTAAGTTCGTAAGAAAGATATTTTAAAACACGAGTATCATGCTAAAAGGTAATTATTTTTAAGAGTAAATTTCATTTGTAGAGATGTAAGGCAAAGAAGAAATTTGATCAGACGTTTACTTCAACACTTGATGACAGTTATGGAACGGGGGACATTTTTTAATGTTTTACGGCCTTTGGCAGCTTGAAACGCCTATCCACTTATAAAAAAATAAAATTATTTGCAGATAGAAAATAATTAAGAATAATGTATGCAAAAAATGAAGTATTATATATATATGTATAATACTTCATATATAAAATAAATAATTCTTGCTTTATTTACTGGTTTACTTATTTTAAGAAATTCTAGGTATGTATCGGACACGATATATAATTCTTTTACTACTCTTCTTTTATACTTGGAGTTTAAATATTTTATTTTGAATAATAGTTCTAAAATGCCTCATTCAATTAATTCAAGAGTAATTAGGGATCTAATGCACATTAGAAAACTGTTATTAGAAATATACAATCTCTGATACTCCTGCAATTAAAGTAGAATCACGCTATTACTTTCTTATTCTTCCTATATCTTAATCTTAGGTACGAACAAAATGCATTTCTTTTATGGGAACAAAAGACTTAAGGGAAACGTTTCACGGATAATTGACAACGTATTTTTTGTACATTCTCGTTTCTAGTTCATTTCGTAAAGCTTTCTTTTTGTCTTTATTGTTGCCAATGATGCCTTCCCAGGAGATTTTTAAGTGGAAAGAAAGTCATTTCAGGGTGAGAAGTTATCCTATCAGAAAATAAGAATAATACTTAAAATTCTTCTTCAATGAAGCATTGTTGAATACCAATTTACAAAACAGATGGAGGCTACAAGTTTTAGCAAAGTATCAATTATTTTTAAACATAATCTTATATAATGAAGTACTATATAAATGTACAAATGATTTCCTATCTTCAGATGTATATCTTTAGGCAAGAAAAGTTTACGTAAGAAAGCATAACACCCAATGGTTTTGAAAAATGTCTTACATGCATGGCGTATTCTTTCTCTTTGAGAACTTTTCAAGGACATTGAACAGTATTCACTCTTCGAAAGGAAGAAAAATCAGTATACTCCCTAACATTCACTGCGATTGAAGAGCAAGCAAAAAATGTAACACTTTTCTCAAGTTATTCGATACGTTGTGATCAATTTCGAGATTTGAAGCTCCGAAGAATGCTGTTGACGATTTATGTACGAGGGTTAAAAATTGAATAGTGGCAACCTAACCTTGAAACTCGCAGATGGGCTGGCAGAGGTTTCCCGAAGAAAAAATGCAACAGAATGCTATCGAGGATTAATGGATTAGAAGATTAGTGGATAGGTTCAAGCATTTAGTTCGGGTAGAAATGAGACTGCGGATTTGGAAAGCACAAGTCGGCCCTACGTTCTTCAAGAGCAGATTGACATCTTGAGCGGTATCCTCACCATCGACCACCGATGGACCATCCGAAAATTATCCTTAGAGATTAGTCTGAGTCATCAAATGGTGTGGTGCATAATGAAGAATTCTCTCAACATGAGGAAAATTGCTTCAATTAGGGTTCCACAACGACTAACCAAAGTGCAGAAATGGCATCGGCATGCACTTACTAGCAAACGCTTGGAGAGATACTTCAATGAAAAGGAAGCATTTCTGAGCGCATTGTCGCCATTGATGAGACATGGGCACGAGCCTATGAGCCTGAATTAAAGCGTCTGTCAAATGAATGGCGTCATCAAGGCTTTCCATGTCCACAGAAATTTGGACGGGAACCCAGTCCGGTGAAGGTTATGCTAATTGTGGCATATGACAAAAACGGCGTGATTCTTACACATGTTGTACCTGAAGGGCAAACTGTGAACGTAGATTACTATTGCCGATTTCCGCAGCACCACCAGCGTCTGGTTATACGGCAAAAACGTCCACGTTTATTGTACAGCAATCATATTCGAAATCCTGGAACAACCTCCCTACTCACCCGACATGAGTAATTGTGACTTCCATCTGTTTCTGTTGAAGAAACCTTTCCGAGATCACCGATTTTTTTGACATTTCATCTGTACTCCGCGCAGTATGGCGCTCGTGCACTTACAACAGCAATCAACATCTGGCCACTGATCAACAACGGCTTCCCTACACTCGGCAAAAGATAATAAGTTTGCTGGTGATTACATAGAAGGAATGTAACACAATTGTACTTGCAAGTCCATTAAAAATTGATTCATACCTATGTGGCCATTATTTAAATTGCAGCCCTCGTATGTCGGGAATAAAAATGATGAACATATTAGAAAATTTGTCAATCTTTTGTTTTGAAATAACACTAGCTGAAAATATTTAGTTCGAACCTAATATTCTAACAACTCTGAAAATTCACAGGGTGGTTATACATACTCATGAACAAGAAATTTTCGTAGCTTAATATTTCCAATAAACGTGTTGTAACAATTTAAATGATGAGTGATTAAACAAGAAAAACACTACTTTATCATGGTTCAAATCTCTATGACATTATCTCCCAATTTGTTACAGGGATTATACTAGATGGTCACCTGAAATCTACATTGTACGTAACTGGTTGTTACAGTCATATATAGGACGATAAACACATTTCACAATTTTAGCCACCTGGTTAGCATTTTCGCCATTATAAAAGAAAAATTAAAATGTATCGAATTTTCTGTTTTTTGTCTTCTATATTTAAAACCTTGTACTCATAACTGAATTAATCAAACAAAAAACCGCAAGAGAATATTTTAGTGTCAAATGTCACCTTTCCAATGAGCATAAATTTGAAATTGTTTGGTAGATACCTCACGAGGTAGCGATCACTACAGACGTCTACTGAAAAAATAATGGATAACTTTTTCCCCAAACTAATATTTTGATGTTTTATGGACGAATAGCTCAAATTTTGAACTAGGTACTAGTGTCAGAATTGATGAAATTCATTTATGCTTATTTAATATATATAATTTTCTTTCTATTTTGAGTGGTTTAATGCAGAATGCTGGTTTTAGTTTTGGTAGTTTGATTAATTTGTATTATGTATAAGTTGCTTTATTTTTCTGTTATATTTTATTGGTTGTAGTTCACTATAAATATGTAAATAAATTATAGAATACGCGCAAAACAGTTTCTTATTCTTCTATTCCCTCTTTTTGTGAAAGAAAGCAAGACAATGCAAATTACACTTTCACAAATGAATTATTTTATTCTTTAGAGCAGATATTTATTTCGTATTTTATATGCCTTAGAACTCCTTTTAGATTCACGAGAAGCATCAAATGAATATAACTAAAAGTTAAGAAGAGCACTTCCTTTGAATTCCGTTATGGTGTTAATCTGTTGAAGTAAGTCTGGTTATTTATGTGGCTTGCTTAAAACACATACATTTTCAAAATTACTCATTTGTTAAGGTCAGACTCTTCTTAGAACAACAAATATAAGTTTTAATAAGTTCACTTTTTTATCACTAATATAGAAAGCGTTGCGAAAGTACAAAACAATGCATTTAAATATAAAGTTATTTTATTAACTTGTTACAGTTTTCTAAACTTTATCAAAGAATCAAGCGAACATTAAAGAATGTCAAAAAAAATTAGACAGGAAAAAAATATGCCAGGGAAACTTACATTTTAGTGAATGGTGATGATGAATACACCCCCATACTGTTTTAAAACAATATGAATGAATTCAACATTACATTACATAAGTAAATTCACAATTTAATAAAAGAATAAACAGAATGAGAAAATGGAAATTTTTCAACTTATTATACTTATTGTTAATAGGTTTGAAAAAAAATATCCGACAATTTTGAAATAATTCGATTAGTTGTAGTTTAAACCAAAAAAATTGCATAATTTTCAAAAGTTATTTGCTATTGATGATTTCAAACGAGGAAGATAGAAAGGCTAGAGAATGAAAGAACCAGTAGATTTACGAATAAATATTGAAATATTTTATAACATCAGAAGAGAGTTAAAGCAAAGATATTGAGAAAGATTCATTCTGAACTTATCAAATATTTAAGCGAATTTTATAGTATAGGGATAAACAATTCGGTTCTCATTTTTACAGCACCATGGTAAATAGCCCCAAAATTAACTACTAATTAATTGGTAATTGATGATAATCTAATGAGGAACATGCGTTATTTAGCCATGCCTTTCCTAGTTAGTTAAACTATTTTCGTAAATGTGTTCCCATTTCCTTCATCTCGTTTTATTTCTCCCTTATCTTTTAAAAGATGTTAGCAATTTTTAATCCCCTTTTTAGTGAAGAATATGGTATACAGCTTTTTCAAGTAAAAAAATTGTTAATTCTAATGCTGAAAAAAGATGCTCTCAGAATCAAACATTTGTTTGTTTAAATTATATAATTCTTTCTAGGATACACTTATTTGCAAATATGTTAGAAATGTATTTTTGTTACAAGATGAAAATGGTTCTACCATAGCTAAAATTTACCGAAAATGTTAATAATGTTATCAGGGAAAGAAATGTATAGGCAGTACTGAAATAGAAATTTTATGTCTTTGTGAAATGAAGTTTTAATGTTTTAATGAAGAAATTTTTTAAAAAAATGCTCTTATAGCTCAGAGAAATAACATTTTTATATTTTAAATAATGAACAGTGAATAAAAAACACAAAAGTTTTTAATGTGATATTTTTTGGTATTTTTATAGCTTCATATTTAACGTCATAAGTGTGTTTTATTTATCCATAAATAATTTATGAATGTATAATAAACTGATAATAATAAATCACAGTCTATGAAGAACTCTATTTAATTTTCAACAATCTACACTCATAGCTTGCTAAATTTTAAATACGAAGCTGTGACTTATTGATATCATTTTGTTAATTTTCTCCTATTATATATTATGAGATATAATAAACTTGGAAATCATTTGTTGATAACTTTTATATTTTTCGAAAAGAGATTTTAATTCATTAGAATTAGAATCAATCATAACATTCATAATATTGTAGAATTGGCTAAATGTATAGTAGTACTGACCAAATGGAAAAGTATAATCAAGTTCAAAACAATGTTTAAACATGCATTAAACAATGTTTAACTTTGAATTACTGAATTTCGAAAACAAAATGTATTTCATAATTTAATAATTTACTATTTAGATGATTAAATATATTGACTGGGAATTAATTTATTTGATAAAATAATACTTTGTTTTATGTGATAAAAACATTAGATTCTTCCTGCATGAAATGCCATGCGCAACAGTTCATACAATATATATTTAAAATATTTAAAGGCGTATTATGGTTTTAATAGTAACATAATTTTTCTTTTGTTTAGCAGTACATTTTTAATAGTTACAATCTTAAGCTTCCTAAATACTTCCATTTAACACATACTTGCCAAATTCCATAAGATAATTTTTAAATATACTATAACATCTTATGAACATTTATTAACTACAGATATTCCCTCGTTCCAAAAGTTTCTTACAGTAATAAAATAACTTTTCAATTTAACACTCGTATTTTTTACACATATAAGATTTTCTTATGCTTCTTTTATGATACCTAATATAAACTTTATATACTATCATGTTCCAGGGTTGTTAAAAAGATAGAAGAAATGCAACAGGACTGTACAGACTTTATTGGCTAAAAGGACACTTAGTTTTCCTCTTACTCAGGTAATAACATGCTTTCGTACTTCTAAGAAGTTTATGATTCTGTTTCTTAGTTTATATATAGATTGGGATACATTCTATAGAATGTGTCAACTATGTCTGAGTTTTAATGGTAGAGATTACATCTCCAGTATTTTAATATATTCATATTAATTTTTGCACTGCAAAAGAATTTTCTTTAAATATGACAAAGTGATGAAATTTACATTTATTCTGCAATTAAATTATGAATATTTAATTAAAAATTAACTGGGTAATTAGAATTCAATTTAGGTTATTTTATAAGTTAAAGACTACAATTTGATGATTTGAATTGCATGTTATTTTATGTGGTAAAATATAGAAATAGTGCCTATCCAGTAGATGGGGTTATTCAGCAAAATCAGAAATGAGTTATAATGTTGTAGAATTTTCTAATCTAAAAAGATTACAGTGTGAGAATAACATATTTGGAACAATAATGTCACAAAGTGTTTGATTGCGAAGAATGATTCTTAGTTAATTGTTAAAAACGTAATTTAATCCACTAGCGTAATAAGAGTCAAACAA
Source organism: Latrodectus geometricus (assembly GCA_026290005.1). NCBI lineage: Eukaryota > Metazoa > Arthropoda > Arachnida > Araneae > Theridiidae > Latrodectus > Latrodectus geometricus. The sequence continues at coordinate 432,573 of JAPDSC010015348.1, read as the reverse complement.
ATAATTTTAAAACTTGTGCCTTATTTATTAAATCTTTGCATATGATTTGCATCATACAGTAAAATGAACAAAGTACAAAAAACAATCAGCCAATTATGATTTTTTAAAAATGATTTGTCTAATAATTAGAAAACAAAACCTCTCTAAACACATACATCACATGTAATACTTTAATTTAAATTAGGAAACACATGTTTGAGAGGATTATATGGATTTCAAAAAGCAATACAGAACGGAACATTTATTCTGCTGATTATATGATATTTGAAGTCGGTAAGAAATGGGAATTATTATTTTTCTAAAACTAAAAACTATATGAGCTATTGAATCAAGATAAGAATTTTCGGTAGAGCAATTATCACTAGATCATCCTGACATGACAATCTCTCCGGAAATAGTCGCTGCATGCGCTAAATTATTTCTGCTTAGAATAAATTTCTTATGATAGAAGATATGTATATTTTATAATGTTCAAAATTAAATAACCTTTGTAACTCTTCATTTTCGTTTCAAGATACTTCAATTCTTTAAGATAAACTACTGTTTATCTTGAAGAATAATGTACGGTTTTGTTCATGAATGAGTCTACATTCATTCATGAATGAAAATGTTTTTCATATCTAATCAAATGGATATACTGGTTTTCCCCCTTGAAATTGGTTGTTTCACTCTCAGACTATTGTAAAGGCTCTGGTTATTCATTAAAGCCAATTAACTTATAACTATAGAAAGAGAAGTCTGTAAATAGATTTGAGTTGTCATCTCTATTTCTGAGTTCAAGTGACTTCAAAAATTATCTAAAAATAACTAAAGAACTGTATGGGCTTTGGTGTATTGCAATAAATCTAATTTTAGAAATTTAAAAACGTATATGTGTATAATTCAACTAGAAGCGGCCTTATCTCCCCTACACATTTTCAAGATTTTTAAGACTTCTTTAATCCACTAACATCATTTAACATTCATACCAACGAGAACAGCCTTCTAAGCTATTGTCGTTAATTAAAAAAGTAAAACTATTCCATGGAAACAATCAGATGTTGTATAAAATGTGTCTAAATGCTAAGGATTAATTGTAAGCAATGGCGTTTGTACTTGAAAATTCTTGATGAAATTAGAAAATTGTAACGAAAAAACACTTAATAATTGATAGTATAATGAATCACAAGTGTACTCTCATATTATATGATTCACATAAATTACTGTGAAAACACGTATTTCTTAAAATTCTTTTCATAAAATAAGCATAATGACTTTATTGCTTTATGGTACTTAAACGATATCTTCATGATTAAAATCCGCATAAAACTTAGTGAATAAATACTTAAATAATGACCAAAACTAAAATTTTTTCTTCATCATCTAAATTAAGCTTCCTAGAAAAGCTAATCATGACTTTCCGCGGTGTCATAAGTTTTCGATGGTTGTCATAACATTCCGTAGAAAGCAAGTTGTTATGAGTGTTCATTTTTAAACGTAGATAATTTCCTACTCTATATTTTATAAAAATGACAGTTACTATATATAATTACAGTTAATATAATTAAAAATCAAAATTGAAATTTTAGATAACTGTACAAGTTTACTAAAAAATATATACGATATTTCTTACTTCAATTATTATTTGTGTAAAAAAAGAACCTAAATTTATTAATTAAAGGAATCTAAATTTAAATTGAAGGAATCTAAATTTAAATTGAAGGAATCTAAATTTATGTTTCATATACATTGTCAGGTTTTTAACTTATCGCTTTTAAAATAATATCTAGAGCTCATATAAGACCTTTTTAATGTATTTCTAATTGCGTTTTAATTAAATTCGCTACTAATTCAAATGAGTTCTGTAAAGCTGTTATTATTTTTAAGAGAACTTAATCTATCTTAATTATTTATTTAGTTAAAAATTTGTTAAAAATTCAGATTCCGGTAATTTAAGTGTGGATGAGGATAATTTTCCTCTCAGTAACTTAAAGTTAATAAAGAAAGAAATTTTGTTATATAATTTACATTAATATAGATAATTTTATCAGGTAATGAGTTAATCTATCGTGACATGTTTCTCAAATATTTTATTGCTGTATATATATATATATATATATATATATATATATATATATATATATATATATATAAATGACAGCTACAACTAGTATGGGGAAAATCATCAAAGTAATTTGCCTATTATAATAATTTGTTTTTAACTTAAAGCTGCTTAAATATTGTGTAATAGTGAATATTTAGAATAACAACTAGCAATGAAATAATTGAATATAATTTATTTATTTTTCAAATTTATCATCGACTAGAAAATTGTAACACATTTTTGCATATGGTCTAGAAACCTTTTATTAAAGGAAGTATACTTTACATAATAAAATATTTGTATCACCTGTAATCGCTTAAAATTTATATTATATCTGGAGCAGAAAAATTTTCAGACTTTACGCCGCTAAGCCCTTGGGAGTGGTCGAGTGGTTTTCAGGGTTATGAAGTACTTATGAAGATGCCCAAAATTAAATCCCGGTTTCCATATTACGGGAAAAATTAAATTACTTTCATAAAGGGAAAAGTATTTTCTTAGGGAAAATTTAGGCTCTTTTCTCTAGGCGTAAACATTAATATGAGACAGATTTACTTGTCACTGTAACAGTCTCGGTCTTTATTACTTGCCAAGAAAGACTAACTTGATGATTCTCGAAATTTCTTATTATACTTTAGAGACAGGCCTAGTGAAGCATATTTACTGTTGAAAAATTAACATAAATTACAGCAGATATATGCTATTATTATTATGTATAATTCTTCATCAGTTATACACAATAAGATCAATTTTAGTTCATTTTCTCATAAGAATTTTAGTAATATAATTAATCCTACAAATTTTCACTTCAATGGCATAACGTTTTCTGTTAAAGGTTTGTCAAAACTTAAATGTTTCAATTGAGCCTAAATCCTTTTATATTTTAGTACATTTAGAAAATTATACAGTGTACTTTTCAGTAAGAACAAGTGCCAACTTATAAAATCTATTGATGACATAAATCAAAATTGCAAAACAATAAAAATAAAACATTGATGATACAATAAAATTTTATGGAAGTGTTAAAAAAATTATATGGATTATCAAACTGATGCCAATTTTATACTAAATAAATAAATTTTTTTATTTGAATTCATGTAATGAGTTCAATAGTTTTTCAACACTGCCGTGAATTTCTAGAAATTAAGTTTTAATATTATTTATCCTAAGGAATGGATTTAAATACAGAAACAGCGTAATTTAACTCAAGTTTCCCAAACATTTATACAATTTTCAAAATATGCATAAATCATGAAAATTAAACTATTTGTCATAAAGGATACAAATTATTGAATATTATTATTAAATTCCACACAATTTTAAAGAAAAGAGGCAAGGCAATTATTTTTGGAATTTCTATAAATTTCAAAGTCTCAAAATTATATTATTTTAAAATCTCATCTTAGTTTATTCTTTTATGTTCTCATTCATATTATGTTAAATTCCCATCATAATTAACTTTAACATTTCTTCTTGGATTTTAATATTGGTTATGTGTGATTAGGTATCTATTTAAAACAGAGAAAATTAGCTCAATTTTACAAAAAAAAAGACAGTAAAAGAATTACCGAACAAAAATAAGTTTAAAACTATCAGAGTATTCATTAAAGAATTAAATTGTAAGAAGATAAAGAAACTAGAAAACATTTTCTAAACATGCTTCTTGTCTGATAGCAAACAACACAGATGGCAAAGATACATCTCACCTAAAAAACTTTTAAAGTTTTATAATCATTGGCTTTGTTAATGAGTATAAAAACTTGTTATAAGGTAAGAGTTTAATTGTTTTTCAATTTTGCAAGAGTTGATTTTGTTCTACAAAAATACAATCAGGCGATTCATTAAAAATAAACTTGATTCATTGTTTTATGAAAGACATACACATTTATAAATTTACGTAACACTTTTGCCATCCATTTAGAAATTGACTTTTCGTTATAAAAAATCACAAATAATTAATGTATCTTCTACTGAAAACTGTAGATTTAGCTGAAATTTATAGAAAGCTGAGCTTTTATTTAACCCCCAAAAATAGACTGCACATTCATATTCTTTAATAACTTTTAAGCTATAGTTTTATAAATTCATATTCATTTATTAAACAGTAGTGTTATATTTTGCATAGTGCGATTATTACTAAAATTTGCCACAAACACTTCTAAACACAATTAAAAACGTCAATCTTGCTAAAATTGTTCTAGCTGAAATGAATCGTAACATTACAATGGTTATTGAAAATTAAACGATGCTAAAATAAGTATTATTGTTTAAATTAAAAAAAAAAGTAATAGTGAATTATTTCAGTAGTTATCGATGATTGTATAATCTAATATCTTAAAAAGAAATCTTGATGTTACCAATTTATTAACTAAATTTATTAAATAAGTAGCCTTACTTAAAACAGAAATTAAATTATACCTGTAGTGTACAAATTGAATTCTAAGGAAAAGATAAAAGGACATATGAAATGACAATGAAAAAGACCAAAAAACTATCTAGTAGAGAAATGTTGGGTTAAATTGCATGCGATTTCCAGGAAACATTTAGAAAATCGCAATATTTCTAGAAATAACACTGTTGAGAAACGAGAAATAGGAGAAAATGAACTCCATAAATTCCAATTAACTGTAAAACCAGCACACAGGATTCTTCAAATTAATGAAACAAAATTTCAAAGTGTAAGAACCTTTATAGTAAATACTCTGCTGCTTGTTTTATAAATTTTTAACAATAGTGTTGTTCCTTTGTTATTCTAACAGTTATCTGGCGGTACTTTTGAGAGTTACATAACTTTTTTTTTTATGAAAAATTTCATCAAATTGAAAATTATTTCTTTTTTGATAATATTTTCTCGTCAAAATAGTAACATTACTTATATACCAGAGTAATAATTAGGGACAAATACTAGCGTGTATAAGAAAAACCCTTATTTAATATTAACTAATAATAAAATATAATATAAAAATAAAAATAAACATTATATATAGGTATGGTCAAATACCTATAGAAAAAAATTCCGATTATAAATACATGTTTAACTGTGAAAAATAATGCCCTGTGCTTGAATAAGTTGATATTACGTATTTAGAAAAACTACGTTTAGGAAATGATCTCAGGCGTTTTATATAAAAATGATACATTGCTATTTAAATGTTATTACAATTGAAAGCTGAAACATTATATGATGATTCACCTGATCATTCTTATGTAAGAGATGATGAAATATTAATCTCCTAAGAATTATTTCTTTAAGCAAAATCAAATATAATGTATTTTCTAAATGAAATACGTTTCATAAGGTATTTTATAACCCTTTTGAATAAAAAGTTACTTTTGCTTTTCATCCTAAGCTTCTGTGATTTATATATTTTGTGAATTTCATTTAAATGTAAGCAATGAGAAAATATTTCATGTAAAATGTCACTTTCTGTTATATTTTTATTTTATAATATGGAATAAAATAAAAATAAGAAAAAAAAATTAATTAATGCCAAAAACCTATAGAAAAATTTCCCATTATTAATATACAACGTAAATGCATGTAAAGTAGAACAGTCACCGCATTTTATTAATTTTTATAAACGTAAATTTCTAGGATTTTTTATACATAATTTACTAGTTGTTTTCTGTTTAAAAAAAGAAAATTCTTTTACACGCAAATCAATGTCTTAACAAAAAATATGCATTTCGTATGGAAAATTATAAAGTAAAACTGAAATTAGTATTTTTATTAACATACAATAGATATAGAAAGTTTTTCTCTCTGCCATTTTAATATTAATTAACCATAATTAGATTATTCATTTGTTTTAGGTGTTTACATAATTTGCGTCTCTAGTTAAGCTTTTTCAACAATACCATTTTAGCAATTTATGGTTATTAGCACTTCAGAAAGAAAAGGAGTGTAACCTTTCACTTTCAAAAAGATTTTAAGATAAAAAGCTAATTAAAAGTTCAATTACAGTTGCGTGAAACCATTATAAGTTATATTATTGGCCATATACATAATTCTGATTTTATTTTAGGAATAGAAAGAAACTGCAAACAAAATATCTTTCAGTTTTGTTCCATGCAAATAAATTCTGAATTATTTTAGAGCTCATTGCAAGAGCATAATCTTATGAGTTTATTTGAAATTAAAATAAAGCTTACTGTAATGAAAATGAAAACACTTAGAAAATGTAAAATAAGATTTCCCAAGTTTTTTTTTAAAAAAAAAACAAATGATTTTCAATAAATTTTTGATTGAAAACTACATTTTGATTTTTTATCAAACAACTCTGTTTTTAAGACTTATCATGTATATAATAAATAATAAACATTAACATTTTACTGAATGATGATGAATTCAATATAAATATAAATATATATATATATATATAAATTCAATTAATTTAATTAATTCTGTATATTACAATTTTATTTATCCAATACAAAATAATCTTCTTAGAAATTTTATAGTAATTAGCATTTTGCATTGCCGTTCCTCTGAGAATGGAATGAAATAGACTTTACATCAAAGAAAATCGTTTCCCATTTTAATTTAAATATGATAAAAAGTCACATAAAGTCATAGACATTAGTTAAATGCATATCAATTTCATATAATCTATACATTTCTAAAAGAATATCTGAAGTTGTTGGAGAATATGAATTGAGAAATATGAAAAATATTTAGGAAACTAATTAATGCATATTTTTCTTATAAATTATTTTGAAATTTTTCTATAAAAGACTCTTATTAAAAGAAACTTCTTTTATTTCATTTTCGTTAGAAAGTAAAATAATTAAAATCCCTTATTTACAAGAAACTATTGATTAAAGAGAAATTATCTTTTTGAGTTATTCTTAGAAAATGTTCGCAAGAACTTTAAAATGACTTGAATTTTATATAAGGTTATAAATTATTGTCTATACTCTCAAATGTTTAATTTTTTTGAACTATTCAATTTGTAATATGTATATATATATTACATACTATAAAACATATTTAAGCATTTTAGATATTGGATGCTTTTTTAAATTTCTAAATACTTATCCTGAATCTCCTTAGATATTTATGTTTTAGAAAAATAATTTTTCCAGATTTAAATCTGTGATAAATAATTACATGTTTGTATTTGTATACGAATTTTCTATGCATTCAAGAAATTAAAGACATTTATTTGACATTCAGTAAATTTTCTCATGATTTTTTGCTTATTGTAATATATATTTGCCCGATTTCAAGAAATGTTAGTGAGGTAGAATAAAATATCTTCATATACAATTCACAAAATTAATATTTTACTAAATATTAATATTAATTAGTGTGCATTTAAGCCCTGTGGCTCAGTGGTAGTGTTTCGAGCTCCTAACGCTGAGGTCCAAGGCTGTGTCCTCGTGCTGGGGAAGGTCCAGTCAGCCTTTCATCCCTTTAGCTGGTAGAAAATCTTAGAAGCAAATTTCATTGGGAGCTAAATACTGGAGGTTTCGCTTTAGGCTGTCTACTTAAATGGGATATATGCTTCGTACCCTAAAGCCTTCGGTCAAGAAAACAGATGTGGGATCTGTAGACCTTGTCCCTTCCCCTTCGATGAACTATTGGACCACAGAGTTTAGTTCATTTTTTGAGCACATACACAAATAACTATGGTATAATTTAGAAATTAATTTTGCACCACAGTATGCAGGAAAAGGTTAGCAAAAAGTATAAAAATTCGGAATGATATTTCCGTAACTATATATATATATATATATATATATATATATAGTTACGG
>JAPDSC010015348.1:402640-424334 GCA_026290005.1 Latrodectus geometricus | reverse complement strand
TGTAATTCACAAAATTTACGCAACGCTATTTAAAAACAAATCTTCATGAAATACACTGAATTAACTTTTATATAGCTTTTATATATATATATATATATATAGGAAATTTACTTCAAATTCATATAAAAAACCAGTAAAAAATTAATTCAGTCCATTTCATGAAAATTTTTTTTTAAATAGCAGGTCCTAAATTTTATGAATTACAATTTTTACCGGACATGGATTTATAAAAAGAGGAAATATTTCCAGCTCATGTTGAATCTGGATATTTGTTAATTTAATATTAGGATTTCCTACTTCTTTAATATATTGTTGTTATAATAACAATTCTAATTAATTATTTAGAATATTTCTGTTTAAATTTTTGTAATTTTTAATTAATTTAAAAGGTTTATCAAGAATTGTTTAACAAAAGTTGACTTTTTCTTTTTTTGTACTGAGGTTGAAATTTAGAATATTTTAAGCCATCTATTATTTTTTAACGGAAACATTTTTAAGTCTGCATTTTATGAATGAATAGTATTTTAAGTCTGCATTTTATGAATAGAATAACCTGTGAATTGTGGATATTATAAGGTCTTTAGGTAATTCTCTGTTTATATTGCACTGAATAAATCGAACCATTTGTGGCGATTTCTAATATCGTTTCTTCATTAATATCAAGTGATTATAAGACAACCGGGTCTCTAGTAATTTCTGACTCTAAAACATTCAAAGCCTTTTAACTGAAAACTTCTTCCTTAAAAATTTCGGATATTAGATTTGGAACTGTCAGAAGCAATTTTGATATACTCCAACTATATAAATGTATTCATCAAAAAAATTTGCTTTATTTTCTTATTTCTTAAGCGAATAGGCTTTCTTTAACTAAACTTTCGTTACAATTACGTACTAAATTAAAAAAAAAAAAAAAAACAAATATATATCTCATTTTAAGTAATATGATTTCTTAGTTCAAATTTATTATATTTTCATTTATGATTCTAATAAATAATTTAATTATCAGAACTTGATAATTTTAGAAATTTTTAATGTGTATTGTATAAATTTGTTTCCAATAAATAAAATTCATGTCGGTTGAGTTTTTCATATTTTAAGAATATACTTGTGATGGCACATTCTTGTAACATAATAATTTCATTTTGAAATCTTATGATAAAAAATTTTACAATATCAAATTTTCATGTTTTAAAAAATAAATATTTTATTTTCTCGAAATTATAAAAGTTCCATACATAAATTTAATAAGTAGTTTATCCTTAAAATATTTTTAAATGAATAAAAAAATAGGAACAATCAAAAATGTTTTCTTCGTACTCAGTAAGTAATTCTTGAAAATGAATTAATTCAATACACTAATCTGAATTATTTATCTTCTGAATCCTTTTCTGTAAAAGAAATAGATCAAAAACACGAATGTCTATAAATACTTTATTCAGCTAATTTTTTTTTTAGAAATCTAGTAGTTATTTTCTTAAAACTGAATAGTTTTTATGCAATATTTACAGAAATAAGTTAGAATATATATATTTTTTTTTTGAAAATGTCGTTCTCAATGAAACAACTGAGTGATTAGCAAATATTTTGTAAAAATAGGAAAAGTTATTTAGATATATATGAAAGGACAAACTCTAATGAAATTTTAATAATTAATAATATGTTATTTTCAATACAATATTTTTATAACTGAATGTTGCTTTGAAAAACTTATTAAAAATTTAATTTTTTGTCAGTAAATTTTTCAGAAATTCAGTTTTAATTATTATTTCTGTCAGAATATCATGTAAAATAATATATAATAATCTAAATTATTAAAAGAAGATATAGGTGAATTTCTTTAAAATATGTTGATAATATATTAAATAGTTACATTTTTGTAAGCTGACAGAAGCATATTAGAATTAAATAAATATTTTTTTCATTTTCTACTTATTAATTATGTAAATTTAATATATTTCATTATTTAACACAAAATTGTGTGTTAATATATAGACAAAAGAGTCACATAACAAAAAATTAATTATTTTTTTAAAAAAATTGTTATTTTGGTAAAGATTTATTTTCAATAAATAGATAAAAAGTAACAATTTTATTTTATTTCATGTAAAATTATTATAAGCAATATATAAGAAAAGTCTGTAGAGCTATCAAATATTTCAGATTATCCGGTAAAGTAATTATCATTAAGTATAGATAAATACATTTTCATTTGAAAGATATGTGTATGAAATAAATTTTTATATTTAAAAAAAATTCAAAATTTCGAACTTAACATTGATTTTACACATAGATCTCCATAGTTTTATTCAAAAATATTTTTCTTATGTATCAGAATATAGCATTAAAATATATATTTTATGCCATGAAATTGATGATTGTGGATTTTGGTGACAATCGAGTCTTTCTCTTGTCTGGCATTTTTCTGACTTCAAAAAGCAAATTTTATAAATAAAAAGTAGTATATATTAATATGACTTTAAAGTGTGTATTTTGTGAACTCGAATTTTACAAATATATATTTAGAAAATTTTCCCCTTTACATATTTTTCACATTTCAACTGACTTTCTTAAATTATTAACACGTTTGTTTTATGTTTATTATTTGATATTCTTATATATATATATATATATATATATATATATATATATATATATATATTAGAAAAGTTCATGCAAATAAAGTTCAAACAACAATTACAATTCCTTCGTGGATGCTGATTTTAACCTCTTAAGAGTCTTGGCAAGGGATAGGAAATGTATAATGGTTCATAAAGTATCCAATCAGCGATCTGTGGGAATGAAATTAGGAGACTTGGTTATAATATACGCTGTTCTTTCTTTCCAAATAATCCTTGGTGGTTGAAACTCTGTGACACTGGATGTTATTATTCATAAAAACGAATTTGTTTTCAGATACGTAAAAACAAAGGCAGCCAAAATATAGTATATATAGTGTTCTACTATCGCACTAGCTCAACAGATTCTATGGAGATTGGTTTACACAAATCCAACAAGATATATTCTCATTTAAGTATGAGATATCTTGTTGGATAGTGTCTGTCAGATTATCTGAGGAACGAGCTTGCAGACAAACTTGCAAAGGAGGGATGCAATCAAACGATTCCAACTCCATCTACCCTTACCTTTCAGGAGTTGTGGTCCCGGAAAAAGGAACAAATTATGTCGGATTGGAGGGTTCCTCCAACTCACCACTCGTATATATGGGTGGGATGCCGGGAATTGCCCTTGCCCTCGACTGTGATTGAAATTTCTCAACTGCGCTAACAAGACTCGCCAGTGGGCACATTAAGTGCCTCTCGTTTTTTGAGGGAAGAAAGAAGTACGACTCTCGCACAAAGTGAGGTGTTCACAAAGCTTGGCCACGGCACATTTTGGATTGTATGGGCCTCTCTAGGGAGGTCCTCTATGCAACTCCCCTTCTTGTGCTGGACTTTTTAAGAGTCAACGGAATTCTAGATCTTGTCTGACTACGTCAGATTTTGGAGGATAAGAAAGAAGAAGATTATCTGCTGCAAAAAAAATTCATTGAGAATCGCATTGGGCTCTGAATTGCTATTCGCCACTATAGAAGATACGACTGTAATATTGCTTTGTCTAAAATTGGTGTTCACAGTTTCAAGTCGTTTTTATCCTAATCTTGGAAATCTGTGTGAAGGAAACACGTATGCTATACATATACTTAAAGTAATTTATGTAATTTTGAATCAAATTTTCTTTGTTAAAGAATCCCAAATACTTCAGAATAAACTTTAGTTTCAATTTTGAAGCTCAAAAAATATGACAGTTTGAAAGAATAAATTTTATTACACTAACCAAGTAATAACTTATGCGCTGAAATTTTAACTTGTGTACTCAATATTAGCTTTTGTGCTAAAATAATGGCATTATGAACTGAAATATATTTCGTAACTACAAATAAAATGCTGCTTTTATATAAATTTAGCATAGTGTGCAGATATATTGAAAAAGCACTTCACCTAAAGACAAAGACTGAAAATTTATTTTCAGAGGCATTTTCAGAATGAGAAAAATATTAAATCATTGGTTGTTATTCTTCTATCCAACAATTAACATCTTATCAATAATTTTAAAATTCTACACGCGTTCATCGTATTTGTCAATAAGACGTTTTTTGATTATTCAAACTCCAAAATAATTTAACAATAGTGCTTGATAAAATATATTTTCATAATTTGGCTTTTTTTAGGCTAGCATATATTAAGAGAATTTAATAAGTATATCAGCTTCATTCGTCAGTAAATCATTCAATTTAAAATAATCTTTGGTGACTGTATACTATGCCAATCTAAAGTATTTTCATAACTCAATGATATAATAATCAGTCAAATGTAATTTGTTCTAAGTTCTATTTATTTTACGATATTTAATTTTAACATAATATATGAAGATTTACTAGATCAAAGTTGCTTTATACAAATTTTTATATAACAGAGTCTTGAGAGTAAGACATTTTTAAATATATTTATAGACTTAAAAAACATATAAATTTTATAAAAAGTTATATTTCACATTTTTTCACAGAACAATATAAACATAATCATACTTTAACAATTCAAAGAATTTGAATCATAATTTAATAATAGATATTATTATATATAATAGATGTAATTTTTAATGAGGTGTTATTATATAATGTACGAGAAATGAGAGTATGAATAACGTATCACGGTTACGTATTAATTTCCAAATCATCATTTTAAGATTTCTGCATTGTAATGTATACATTGAAATATAATATACTTTTTTTCATTAATTAAATTTTAGACATGATTTATTTTTTTATTAAAGGTTAGATTTTTGTACCAGAAATTCATCTTTGCTTGTCTTGAGAAAAACCAAAAAATATTTTTTGATTTTTTCAGGCAAAATGCTTTGCAATTTTTAAATATGATGGGTTGATTATTATTTTATCTTAAAATTATGACATTTTGATTTATTCAAATTTAAATATTTTTATAACTTTTTCTCGTACATTAAAAATGCGTGATTATTCAAAAATAAAAAAGGGAAAGTCAACCGTAATGAAAATTTATGATTTTAGCTTTGAATTTTTCTAGCATCTGAATTTAAATGAAAAGTAAATATATGAATAAATTATAAGTATATGAAATTTTTAATAAATAAAAATTTTACATTTTCTTATATTATATTATAGAAAGAAAATGTGTGAAACTATAAATTACACTCTGTAATGCGTTTTTTTTAATTAAAAAATAAATAAAATATATCTCGCACAGAATAAGAGTATAAATGCTTTTGATATATATATTTGAACCCTTCATTGCAAAATTAATTTTATGTATTAAAATTTGCGTTATCAAAATATATATTCTACTGAATTAACTTTATAGCTGTAATAATCCTTTCGATTAAATATATTTAAAGCTACTGGTAATTTACTCTAACGAAAATTAATTTTATATGTACTAATTATATACTTTCTTACTATTATAAGGAGTAAAATAATAAATCTATACTCTTATAGCCATATAATTCTTAGATATGTGTTTGTTTTAATTGTTTGTTGAGAAACCACAAATAAACTATTATACAATGAATAAATATTGAACGAGTTAAATAAGTATTGAATATACAACGGTCTTATACATTTTAATATAATAATTCAAAACGTACCAAGTTAAATCTATCAGTAACTTGGATAAATATTCCTATATAATTTATTTTTAGTTCTCATGTTTGATTATACTAAAATTATTATTCACTATTAACTTTAATGCATTTACATTCCATGGAACACATAAATGTTTCAGACGAAAGAATTTAATAATCGTTAAAAAGTTTCTAAATGTTAGAAATTTTACAAAGTTAGTAGGAGTTATTAACGAAAACAGGCTTGAAAATTTCCACTCACAGATAAGGTTGACAACTGAACTGTATAAAATTTGAAAAGTATATTCTTTCATTTAAAGTTTTTAGAAATAATTTACATTTTTAGAAAACGAAGGCTCTCAGATGCAATGCGATGAAATTCCAGGGCCAGTGGAACGTAAAACATTTTATTATAATCGGATAAGTTTTAATTTGTTATGAATGTCCAAATTAAAAAAGGAGAAATTTTGAAAACTTTTATTAAATATTTATCTTTACAGAGGTAATTTTGTCTTCTAAAGAATAAGAAACTTTCTGTATATTTGTAATACATCCCTTTTTATCCTAGCAATGTTCTTAAACATCAAAATAACATAAAATTAGAGTCAAATTGTCAATAAAAATTTACTTAAATACTTAAATTAACATCAAAAATAGAATTTAGATTATTTAAAATATTAAACTATTATAAATAAGTATTTTTCTGATCAAGATAAAGGTCTTTTTATTCCTATTTTAATGAAAAAAAATACTAATTCGTATTACCAGCTATGATTGATATTAGTTAAGTACTTTGTTCATAAATAAAGCAATGTCGCTTAATGGGAATGGAAAATAACGTATAAAAATCATGAACATGATTTCTTTTACACCATGTTTCTGGTATTTAGTTTCCTAAACCAACTACTTACATATATAGTTGTATTATACATATACAGAAAAGAAACTGAAAATAATAATACTATTAATACATTTTTATTATTTAATATACTGAAGATTTCTTTAAATAAACACTTATAATTAATCATACATCATTTTTATTATACGTGATTGCGTAAAATTTGCATTACAATATTCTTGGAATAATAACAGTAAAGTACAAAAATTTCTTTTTTATGAGCAGAATAAATAATTGATATCTAGAAAAAGCAAAACGCTTATATGACCTTCATGATGTATTTCAGTATTTGTACTAAATATCACTCAAAATATCTTTCCAATAAAACCTAGAATCTTATTTTCTGATTAATTGAAAAAATCTAAAAAATTCAGATGTATCACTGAAAGCAAATACCTTTTCATCCTACAAAAGCTTCCTCATCCTTTCAAAGTTAGTTTAGATTTTTCTAATTTTCTTTTATTTTGGATATAACAATGATTTTTGTGTTATTATCCAAAAAAAAAAAAAAATTCGAATTGCAACATTCCAATCCGGGTAAAATGAAAGCTTACTTGTATTATTTGTGAATTCCCAGTGCATTTTCTTTATGGTATTTTCATTTTTCCATCTTACATTTTTGAAGAAAAAATACATATAAATATTTTATCAAGAATGCGAAAAAAAAAAAAAAAACACTTTGCTTCTAACTGATTTTCAATTTGCTTTCTACTTTGATTTATTTATTTTTTGCCAAAAGTTTTCTTTTTGTAATAATATATTATGTGTAAAGTTAAAAACTATTCTCTTTCCCTCAAATTAATTGTGCATTTTAGCGTTATACTTTGCTTTAAGCTATTGATCTTAAAAAGGTTGTACTAATGAAAGAGAATTATGTAAGATATATTTTCTTTTTCAATTTTAAATATTAATGAAAACTCCAAAAAAATTATGTTTATAAAGTTTATACTTATATTCTTTTTTCGAACAAAACTTAATTCGCAACCATAAAATATCGTAAGAAAACAATAATGAATTATTACCTTTATAAAAGCTTTATATGTTTGCATATAGTTATTTGTTTTATAACCACTATATATTGAATATTTTTTATAAGGTATGGTATTATAATATAAAAAACTATGTACTATCGTAAAAAAAAAATAAAAAAAATAGAAATTTATTTTATTGATATTAACACAAAATAAATAAAAGTATAATATATTCCAAAAAAATGTATAAAAATTAGTTTGAAAATTAAGTGTTGCAATAAAATTAATGAACAATGCATTGAAAACAATTTATTTAGGACAAACCTAATTTATTTTAAACTATTATATTTTCGGTAATAATTCAATTAACCAAAAGTAATCAATTTGTAAGAGAAAATTTATTACTTTTACATTATTTGTCCCGGGATTCTAAATCAGCAATATTTTATCTGCATCCTAATAAATTATTCATGAATAAATAACAAAGAAAAATGCTTCAATATTCCTTTTTATCTATTTATTGTTCTCAAATATTATCGGGAACAGATGTATTTACAAGAAATTATTTACAGAATTCGGTTCCGGTACACATGCATCTATAATCCTTACGAATAGAAAATTATAGCATTCTATTTACTTTCTTTTTGAGTGGGAGCATGAGATCTGAACCTGACGTCATCCCTGCTCAATTGAGAAAGAGGGTTTCATTATTTTACATGATCGCTAAGGTTTCAAACTATTTCTGACCTTTGAATTAGCATCTCAGTAAACTTAAATGCAACATATAAATTAAAATTAAAAAAATAGAAAAAAAAGAAACTTGGTAATTTACATCTCAACAATATGATGTAAATTACCAAGTTTCAAAATACACTTCAAACTACATTAAAATATCAAAATCTTTTAATTATCAATAAAATTAAAATGTAACATACATTTTTTTATTACTGCTCAATTTTAATGTTCTGAAATAAAAATCTTTATTACATCAAGTTCAAAAATAAAGAGCTCTTGCAGTAAAAAAAAGACACAAGTCATTTTACCTGTTTTAACCACCTACCGTATCCAGAAGCTCGTTCACCAAGTTCAGTCTTATCGAGAAGATCTTTTTAGTTCCGCTATTTAAATAGCAGGTAAACCTTCCCTGTGGTATTTCACTTTCTTGGAACAAATCTATATTCTCACCAACTTCTAGAGGATATAATATTAACGCTTGAATTAGAACCACTCTTTTTTAAGTTTTCAGTTTTACAAATCTAATATTTCTATTAGGTGACGTAAAGACTTCGATCATTTTTCCTAAAGGCCAGTCCAGCCTTTTTATTTTGTCACTGGATATTAGAACAACATTTTAATGGGTGGTGAGCTTCGAACTTTTATTTCAAACTTCCTGAATTGTCCTAAGTGTTCTGAATTAAAGCATTTTCTAAGGTCCTTCCACACTGACTGACAATAGATATAACTTTTATTTTTAAAGATTTACTATCCAAGAGGTCCATGTCAGGTGTAACATTTTCTTTATAGTCCTGCAGGAACATATTGTGAGTAAAAGGTTCTATGTCACTCGGACCACATAAGAGTGAGGACATCCATTAACAAGACTTTTACAGTTGCATAAAACAATGCTTAATTTTTTAAAGTTAAAAGGCTTTTGTCCAAAAACTTTCCTAAGTATTCTTTTGATTATTCCAATTAAATGTTCTTAGAAGCCACCCCACCATGAAGAATATGGTGGGATAAACTTCCAATTGATTTTGTTGACAGTGATGTATTTTTCTACTGCATCAATCATTATTCTTTTCATTAGATTGTTCGCTACAACAAAGCCTGTACCATTTTCTGAATAAACAATAGCTGGTCTTCCTCTTCATGCTATAAATCTTTGAAATGCCTGCGAAAATTGTTTTTTCAATAGTGAAGTAGCCAATTCCAAATGAATCTCTCTAAATACAGAACAAATTTGAGTTTCAATTCATGATATCTAATTTCTTTGAGGTGGAGTGGTCTAGCAGAGTCAACTTCACAGGGCTTTCTGAACACACAGGCCATTCTGAGACAATCTATTGGAGTTTCTAATGATTGTGAATTAGTAAAACCCTGCAAGAAATACAATTTCTAATAACATAGTACAATCTTCCTATATTTCAATATCCAGAATTTTTCTCTCAGATTGGTCACTACTGTCTAAAAATCTGCATCAGTGTTTTTATCCAATGATTTTTTCAGCAATTAAATGCCCAAAAGATGATACAACAATAAATGTAAAATTATCTAAGTCTTCTTCTCATGAGAGTCTTATCTTGTTTCGGAAAAGATTATTTTCAACCTCAAAAGTTTGATATATTTGACGTCTTTTATTTTCCGGCCCTATGAAAGGCTCTCGTTGTACTAACTTTATAATAAAATCATAAAAAAAAAAAAAAAAAAAAAAAAAAAACTATAAATTCACGATATAATTAAGATAAATTTATTATAAAAGGACAAAAGATTGTAAATATTTTCTTCTGGACCTTCTGTATTTGTGAAAATAACAACTGTTTTCCTTCTTTCTGTACTGATAATTTTTTCGTAAGGAAAATTATTGGATTTAGGATATTTATATGTCAGATTTTTTTAGCCAAGCTGATCCATCCCACCAATTAGATGCTACCAGTTATAATTCATTGCTACATAGTCGAGTGGGCGTATCAGTTTTATTCAATTGTCCAGCAATATGATAACAATCATCTGTATCCCTCAAAAATCGAATTTCTTTGATATGAATAAAAACAAAAGTATACCAGTTTTCATTCTTCTTAATCCATTATAATGCATTACTGGAATTAGACCAACATTCTGTAGTTATTTTTTCTCTTTCACATACTGACAAAGCTTTGCACCTATATTGTACGGCAGCTACTCTAGTCTAGATACTAATATAGATTTTACGGCAGAGACCCTTGACCTAGCTTGTATCAATTGGAAATCTGTAGAATCTTCTCTTTCACACATTAACAGTATAAAAGCAGCATATGCCTTTTCTGATGCATCAACAGAAAATGTGCAATATTGTTCTTCTGTTTTCTTCATTTCTGTCTAGCTATCGAGGCATTGACATAACATTAAAAATTCTGAGTTAATTTTTCTGTTTATGAAATTTTGCTACCCTTCAACGTATTAATTCATTATCCCAAATAATTTTAACATCCAGTTTTACAGTAACATCTGATTTAGTGTTAAACTAACTGCACCTGTTGGATCAAATATTCAGTAAACAGTTGACATAGATGTATTTTAGTTATTGGTTGACCTTCTAAAATGAGATCAGAATCTCTCAATTTAAAAAAAAAGTATTACTTCTATTTTCCCATTTTAAACCGAAAACAGGAACACTTTTTTTAATGTTAGGTTAATTTTATTTGAAGAGGGTATTGTCCTACCCCCATAATTAAAATTCTATTGCAAAAAGAATTTTAAAGTTTTTTTAGTAATTTCTTTGCATTCAATAGGAACAGTATTCAAATGATATTCCAAAGTAGCTCTTAGCAAGAAAGACCTAAAGAAATCCCCAAAATTACCCGTCAATACTGAAAACTTCTTATGTGTTCTTTATTTCTCTCCTACTACCACAAAAGCTAAATATGGCCTATCGTGCTCATGAAGTCCAATATGTAAAAAATACCTTTTCAATATCACCAACCATTCCATGTTCTCCTATTCTAAATCTGTTTATGACAGAAAGAATTGATTCCACCAAATTGGGACCTTTTTTTAAGCAGTCATTGAGTGAAGGTGAATTTTCGTCCTTAGCAGAGCCATCAAAGAATGGCCTAACTTCTGTTGTTGAATTTTCTTTGAAAATAGGGTTATCAGGCAAACTGTATTCTGGATCCAAACTACGCACTTTTTATATAAAACCCTGAAATACTGTTTAATTAGCCCTTAAAAATAATTTCGTATTTTAACCCAAACAACCATGAAGATACACATGACATCTAAGAGATATCACATATACATTTTATTGGATATCGTTTTGTCTCTGAGATATCCACACGATATTCAAATATCTACGGCATATCGACCAATTATCCAAAGGGTCGCAGCAAATGAATGTATGATGGATATTTGGATATTGTGACATCTACTGGATGTAGCTTGGATAACCTTTGGATATACGTGAGACATTCATTAGATATCTCAGAGATGTTTTGATATCCAAATGCAATTAAATACGATGTCTAGGAGATATCTAAATAAGATCTGATTAATTGTTGTTTGGATACCTTTCTATTCTTCAGAACCTTTAAATTTTCCAAAATGTTACCAAAGTAAAATAGAATTGTAATACATATATATTTTTTTCTTTTTTAAGTAAATGATAGTTTTTTTGCGAAATATTTAATTTTTATAAAACACATTCAAAATTAAAATTTTATTATATCTCCCATTTTTTTAAATTATTTATAAGTTTTTTCTCTTACACTTTATTGAAAATCATGGAATAAGCAAAATTAAATTTCTAGAAATATTGCTTATAATTCAAAAATAGTTTTTATAACATTATTTACTTACTGCTAGTTCTCCATTCTTTTTCTATTCATAATGGAAATACTTTTGACATCCATATAAGGAAATTTTTATTTTTGAATGTAAAGATAATTTTGTTTACCCATAGTTTGGTTTGTCGCTCAATGGTCATTTTTTGCACATCATAGCTTATGTTTACACGTGATAATAACCTTGTATCTAATATCAAAACAGCATCACATATTTGAATTTTCTTAAAATAGATTTTAAAAAATTGCAGAAATGATTGAACCCGAAATCATTTCTATATAAACATCAGTATTATAGTTCTATTAAAGAAAAGCAAATTTTCTTTTAATAGACCCAGTACTAAAATATAATAGGAGAAGACAAATGTGATCTATCCAATTGAAATAATATACATATTTATTTATTTATTTTTTTGAATGCTTCAATGACAATTGACCGGTATGATATCAACGTACAAATCTAAGTAATCATAAATGAAATTAAACTTTGAAATTAAAAAATTACAGTTAGGTTTAATATGACTTGATATTCTTATGTATTACTTATTTTAAAAGTGTAGAAAACCTGGGTTTGAAAATGTGTGGTTTGTTTAGCCTTTTATACCAAAATTTTATGAAAGCTGCTACTAAACATTTTAGTATTTCAAAATCAGACACTTAAGTTTTATTTTAAGAATCTTGACTCGTGAATCTCTAGCTTTAAAAACATTTTGACTTCCTTATTGCAATTTTTTACATTTAAAAATATTATCAAAATAAGTTCATACAAGAATGCTTTATTATTTATTATAAAAAAAACTTTATACTTATCTATTTTTCCATGTACATATTATTTGACAAATTTTTGTCTTTACTTTAATAAAAAAAAAAAAAAATTAAAAAAAAAAAAAAAAAAAAAAAAAACTTAATACAAATCATGTAGGAATGTTACAATCTGTTGGCTTCTTTTCCCTTTCATTTTTAATTATTTATTTCTACCTATTAAATGATGTAATTTTTATTCTGCCAGATAAAGCTAGTTAGTATGTACAATTGTAGTTTAAAGAGGATCAATTAATAAGGATTTAAGCTCCATAATGAAGATGCTTGGTTGTGTTTTCAGACGCAAGGTCTTAAAAAGGACAAGCTGTGCCAGCTCTATATGAAGAATAAGCATATGAAATACTTTTAATAGAACAATTTACCTGTACAAATTTTGAATAATTAAAAATCATGTTTCATTAATTTTCGACCAAATACTAAGCAGTTTACATAAAAACAAAACCATATTAATGTTATATTAGAATCAATGAACAAGAAAGAGTATAGAGAAATAGCAATGTTTATTTTTACTAAAATTAAATAAGGGATTGAGATATCTGATCAATAAAAATATGTTTGCTTCATCTTGCTTTGGCATGTCTCAGCCAGTTTTTAATTGCCAACTTTATATCTGCAGAGATGGTTCCACTCACACAAGAATTTTTTTTGGCAGCAGCTGTGAAAGAGAAAAAAATATTTAAAAATATGGACTAGATTTTTATAATTCAGGTCCATTATGTCAGGTGCATTCATGGTATGTAGCAGAAAGCAGAGTTTGGCATCACTAAGCCTAATTAAGGAAATACTTAAAAAAGTCTTGATGTAATAATTTATACCATTTCAGATGATCAAATTCTGTTATATACATAAAAATCAACTTAGAATTTTTTTCCTTTATAAATTTAAAAATACTATTTAAAAAACAAAGCACATTATCTTTCAAACTAATAAGAGATGAATACTTGAGCAAATAAAATTAACAAATAAGATTGATACGGATAATCTTGGAGCAAACAGAAAAATTTTTCCTGAGTTATACATCAGAATTACTATTACAGAAAACTGCATAAAATAATTCGCATAAATAATTAATCAAACATTCATTGGATAATTACTTTTTCCAATGATAATTTTGCTCAAAGATTTTTATAAATAACCATCAAAGTAATTAAAAGTATAGCAAAGTTAAAATAAAGTACAATTTAAATTTTAAAAGATCTGATATGGTAAAAAAAATTAATAGTAAAAATGATAAAAGAATTCTAAACAAAGTACATTTATCAAATAAGTAAATTGATCTCTCTTTTTGATACCATGATTCTCCACCTACTCAGATAATAAATGAATATAAAAAAAGTTTCTAAAACTATGTTCAATACACAGTTCATATTATCATTGCATTTCTTGAAAGCGTTAGTAATGATTTATAGTCAAAATAAGAAGCATCAATTTAATTTAAGTCGATTGAAACATCAGGAAAATGATACCGAGAAGCTATTGACATACAAAATACAATTTTACATAATCTGAGACGAGAGAAAACTTTCTTTCCTTTTGCACCAAGCCTGTTATAATGTTGAGCTATAAAATCAGTCATCACTTTTTTTCATAATACGTTTTACAGTTGAATCAAATGTGGCCACCAGTGGCCACCACAGTCAGACATTCTAACCATTTTTTTTCTTTATTTTATTTTTTTTTAAAAACTTTAAATTGAGTGTTATTAAATACACCGAGAAAGAAATGTACACATTTTATCTTATTTTAATGCAATTACAATTTTTTTTTAAATTTTGTTCCTGGACTTTTTTATTTTATAATTTTGCAATACATAAACAGTCATTTACGAAACCATAGTAGTAATGAAATATATAAAAGTAAATATCTAAAATATAAAAAAATGCATAAAATTAATCATATTTTAATGATGGCAATGTAGAACATGTCAGATATAAGCAAATATTGTTTCATTTATTATTAACCAAGAATTTATATTCAAAATGAACAGGTTTCAAATAAAAAAATAACTTTAGCAATACTGACCTATATCAATATCCAGAGTTTCAAAAGATTTACTACAAGCAGTTTCAGATGGATTTGCTATAGGCATAGAGGAGTGTACATTGTCAATACCTTCTTGCCTAGATGAAGAACTTGAAGCTGGACTTATACGAAGGACAACAATGCCTGTTGTTTCTGTAAATGTTAACCCCATTGTGTCATCGTCAGACTCTAACAGATAGAAAGGAAAAATTTTTCTTTTCCCTTTTCAGCAGTCCTGGTTTAATGTAAGATCAGACCAATCTTCAGCTTTTTTAAGTGGTGACGAGCCAATTCAAAAGTCTCTAAAAAATTTGAAATTAAAACAATTGAAAAAAATGATATAAATCATACTTACAACAATGATAATAGTTAAAAATACTTTAACCAATAATGAATTTGTAAAATTTATATAAATGACTAATAATTTAACATTTGTACTTAAAAATGAATTCTCATCTATATAAAGGAGTAAAAATAAAATGGCCAATTATATTATTAGATAAATTATATTTGGTAAAATATATTTATGCTTATAATTAAATCATTTAAACCCGTCTTAAGTAATATTTATTAAATTATTAACTTAGTTAAAAAGGAAATTGCTTTTTTAATTTGGATAACATTAAAATAATTGCTCTAAAGAAGGATTATAGTAGTAACCATTACCTAAAATGTGGATGTAGTGGAATATTAAAAAATACAAGATAAAACCAAAGCAGTTTAAAGAATTAAAAATTGTTTTTTGATAAAAGAATATTTACTTACCTTATTTACCAAGGATTCTAGCTTCATGGCTAATCCATTCATCACATGGCTTATGCAACTTCTTGACCAATTTTTATGCACAGCTACCTTTAAGTGGAGGCCAAAGACATCCATTTTCTCTCATCCATGTCAATGACATAACTTCAATTTCATTGGTTTCGGTGAAATTAACAATGGCAAAATTGCTGAGCATAATTTCTATTTTACTAACAATATACATATTTAGTTTATTTACATTAAAATTAGCTATAAAATTTTTTAAAATAGCTTTGATTAATAATCTATTATAAACAATATTTAAACTTGCTGCAAAATGCTTTAAATTACATACAATTAAAAATGAACATAAATAATTCAATATTCATAACTTAATGGGAAAACTTTAAGCCCATTTCCATGCTTAAGTGCAAGACATTTACATTGAATACACATAATTTCAATATTAAATACAAAAATAAATTGCAAAATGTTTATAATTCATTTAGAATAATTTTAAATAGTAAACTTACTTCAAATGAAAAAAATAACTTCTGAAATAAGAAATCTCACTTCAAAATAATTTAAATACGCAAGTCAAATTACAAGAGATAAGAGCTGTGTATTTGTGAGTTTACAATTTAAATCAATTACCAATTTTAACTTCACTTCACTTCACGAGTTAAGCTACATAACGTCTTAAATATTTTTTTATGTTACAAAAATAGCCCTATTAAAAATATACATTTAAATACAATGGATATTTTGTATAAAAATTCATTGTTTTCGCTTGTGTTTACATTATATCTTTCTTTAGATGTCTAGGAGATATCCAAGCTTGGATATCTAAACAACATCTATAACAAGTATATCCAGAAATATCTAACTTTAAATATCTAGTGGATATCCATGTGAAGCGATTTTGAGATATCCACATTGCAAAAATTGTGGATATCTATGAGATATCCCTGATATATCTCCATGGTAATATCTAAACAAGGTTACCTCTGCGATATCTTATGGATATCTAGATCATAGATATCCAAATTGTAGACATCCAGTGGATGTGTTTTAAATCTAAGAGATATCTGGATCTGAATTAGACGTGTTTTGGATATCTAACAGATATCAATGGTTGTGTGGGAAGTAAGTGTAACTTCTTCAAGGATTTGATACAACTTACAAATCTTTTCACCGAAAGTCCATACAATTAGTCAAAGAAGTATGTTCTTCAAAGCACGGTAATATTTTGTACCTCCCCATCTAAGCCCCTAGTAACAGTTTGAAAAAGTACTTTTTCTCCAATTATTCTATTTCTTCTCTGTTTTTTTTTTTTTTTTTTTTTTTTTTTTTTTTTTTTTTTTTTTTGCTGGATCTATAATACCAACTGTATCTAACCTCCATAACTCTGAGATATTAGTATCAGTCACATCACAAGATAAATCAGAATTTGTACTGTCATGATTTTCCATTTCACCGCTTTTTCCCAAGAGCCGAAGTCCAACCTAATCTAGTTTCTACACAAACAGAATCCTGAGCTAAATTCTTTTATCCCCCTATTGAGCAGCTTACCAGTGATATCAGCCCCAACTAACAAATGTCTTTCTAAAGGAGAAAATTGATACAATAATTGATCGTTAAATGCATGTTTATTATCAGTTAAGAATATTTTATGAGATTTAAATTCTTGTACATAAGAGACAGAAACAGAGTTTGGACAATATTACCCTGGAAATATTAGAACAAATTATTTCTTGATCCAATACCTCAAAATTAAAATGATATTTGCCTTACTTAAATAATGTAGAAAATTGTTATCTTTATTACAGTTGTCATCGTACAAGTTACAGTTATCATTGTAATAACATTGTACAATTATCAGTGTTTTAATTATCATTGCATAAATTGCCTTTTATGTTTTTCAGTTTACAAAGTTCCTCCAAATAAACAATGTAAAATGGATACTTCTATAATAAAATCCTATTCCATAAATTTTACTGCATGTTTCAAAATATATAATAGCTGCAAACCTGAATCAATGAGAACCCGAATAAACTTATTTTTATTATTACCACGAATTCGAACTTCCAAAATTTGTAAATAAACTTGAAGCAAAGGTATATTGTTTAAGAACTTCTCGCCGCAATCTCTTCTTCAGGCGTATTTTCATTATTTTTTTGATATAAAATTCATCATTTATTTTATACATTACTAATAGATGCTGACTGTTAGATTTCATGCAATTTATTTTATTCTTACAATTATGTGCGCTATGTCTGGGCTTAAATGTTAAACAACGAAAGTAATCCCCTTTTTTATAAGCATTTCTAACATACGGCGAACTCACCGCATATCGACAATACTAACTCAAATGAGATTTACTGCAAAACAAACAGTCAGTAACTTCCAAGTTTACCGCATAAGCGTTTCGCCCTGCGCTATTCAATAAATCAGAAGCTTTTCTCCTCAAAGAATGAATCAACGACTTTTTTTTGTATTTTCGAAATCAAAAGAGGAGCGCCCAATTGTCATTTTTTTGTTCCGATTCAATATCTTTTTAAGGAAACTTAAGAAATGTGTTAATCTGTCGTTATCAGTACGATCGGTGGTGAATAATTCTCTCTGAGTACTCTCGTATATTTTTGATAAATTGCTTGGCAAGCAAGACTCTATAAGAGGATATAATAAAATTGCTGAAAATATATTCTTCAAAACACCTAAGGATCTAAGTAATCTCAATTGCCATTCTAGAGAAGCATACATTCTAACAAGTGAATATTTTTGACCTTGTAGATTCGAGTTATTAGTAGCTAGTGCAAGTAAGCTCTCTTATGTAGATCTAGATCCACAAATCTTTTCTTCCAAAGCGCTGTTTCAGACATTTTATGACATCTACATAATTATTTCTCTAAGAGGTAAAAGAGATTCTAGTATCAGATTTTTTTTTTACTGTTGATTAAATTAAATATTGCATTTTATCATCATCCTCAGTATCTAGATTTTCGTGCAACTTATTGCCTCATTATTGTAGCCAATTTTTAATGTTTACGTTAACTTGTTTGAATTCAAATTCTGTTAGTTTAAATTTCCGAGGTGTATTTATACTGATATAAGTATTTTAATTCCAGATTTCTGTTTGCAATTTAATCAAAATACTTTATGGTCTCTTCACTTTCGTAGTGGTTTCTAAGAACTTATCTTTAAAAGCAGTTATTGATTCATGTTCAAAATCGAAACTAGCTAGCGTGCAACTTTTATCATTTTATAAAAAGTAATTTTTTCGAAATATTTTAAATTATCAAAATTATATTCTAAAAAAACAATTTGCGTTTCTATTATATCTTTATGTCCTTCTCCTTATTTTCTAACATTTTTAAAGTTTAGTTTAATGCCTTAGAGAAATTGGTTTTCATGTGTGCTATTAATTTAGGAATGCTTTCAACATTTATATATACATCTTAAATAATTTAAATAATAATAATCAAATCCAAGCAGGGATGCCACATTTTGGTAATAATTCAATTTACCAAAAGCGATTAATTTGTAAGAGAAAATTTCATCAATTATTCATCCCGGGATTCAAAATCAGCAATATTTCATCTGCATTATAATAAAGCATCCTTCAATAACAAAGAAAAATTCTTCAATATCCCGATTTTTCTATTTATTATTAACAAATATTATAGGAGGACAGACATATTTAGCAAAAATTATTTACAGAATTTTATTTCGGTGCGCATTCATCTATATTGTTTACGGATCAAAACATTATATCACATTCTGCTTAATAAACAAAGATGATTACATTATTATTAGATGATCACTAAGATTTCCAACAATGCTTTAAATGTACAAAAATGTTTTGGCTTATACACAACTAAACATGAAATAAACTAAATTTTTTTGATTTTCTTTAACTTACATATACATTCTTACATTAAAATATTAAAAATAATAACTAATTTTAAGTTTACCATGTATACATTACATTTTATTGTTCTGTCAGTTTTAATTTTCATGATGCCTGCAATAAAATTTGCAGTGTTATATGTGCATTTATTAATATTTTAGTATTTATATCAGAATTAACAATAAGCGCAAGAGATTACAGTTATTAAAGGTAGCTGGAAAGAAGATTATCCTTTTTGTAATTTAACTATACGCGTGGTAATTTTTATCATAATATCTCACATCATAACTGATTCCTATTCATAATTGAAAAGCTTTAAGTAGAGACAAAAATAAATTAAGCACTAATCTAAATTTTAATTAAGTCATTATACCTCGTATTAATTTTCTGTTCATAATCAAAATAACAAACTTTCCAATTAATAAATAATAGTAACCAGAAATTACAATAGATATTTTTTAACTATTCATTTGGTTGAATATGTCATTTAATAATTTCAGTTTATCAGAATATTGTAGACTTTCTTCCAAAGGAGCAGAAGAATTTTATATTACTGCAAACTTGAATATTTTTAGAAATAAGAGCATTTTAAAATCTAATATATATTTTTTTAAAATTTAAGTGCAATTTTAAATATTGTTTATTGAAAAAATTGGATACCAAAAATGTTATGATCCAAAACTAATTTTCTGTAAGTGCTTACTTGCACTTTATATTAATTTTTCATTTTCAAAATTTTAAAATTTTTTTAAAAAGTAAATTTATTATTTCAGAAAAAAAATGTGTTAACTAAAACTTTCTATAACTTCATTGATGTTATGGGACCAAAGACTGACTCATTCAATTGTCTAATGAATTGTATAACTAATATAGCATGATGAAGTCTCAGATGCGTCATGGAAATATTTCAAATATTTATAAAAAATTTTTAGTGAAAATTAATTGTTTCTAAGAATAAGTGAAACTAAGTTTCCACTTTTCGTCGCATATCCATAAAAATAACTTTTTTCCGAAAATATATCTTCTTCTTAGTTAAAACGTTGATGACTATCTTTTGCCAAAGAAGAATAAATTTAGTGCAGAGTATATTTTTCTCTCATTCCTAAACGGGTTAATTTTAATGTTCAAATGTTCGCAATGCAAGAATTCTTATTATTTTCTTAAATATTTGGCTTCCCTTTCTAGAAATTATTATTGTGGTGCTATAGCATTCACGCGAAGAATTTAACTGAAGTGATTAATTATCATTTTGTAATGCTAAATATTTTTCCTAATTAATAGTTAAACAACTTATTTTTCCCCGAAAAAATAATTGAGACATTCCTAGAATCAAAAGCTTTAATTTTTAGAGGAATTATAATTTCCTGAACATGTTTAAAATATGGTATAAACTTAAGGTTATGTCGCTTCTTACAGCAAAATTTGAGTTACAAAATAAATACTTGTTGTATATTTATTATTATATGAAATTAGATGTTTCTAAAAATTAAAAATGAAAGCTAAAAAATGAATAAAGGCCTTTTATAAATATTCATATAGATCTTTCAAAGAAATAAATCATTTTACAAGCAAAAGAAAAATAATTTCTCGGTATATTTAATAAAACAAAGCTAATGAATAAAAAATAAGTTATTATAATGTAATATTTAGCCAATATATCTTTAACATACACATTTGTTAAAGCTAATGGCTAAATATTTATTCATTATTTTGAAATGTATTACTAATTGCATAATTCATGTACTTCATTTATATATTGTTATTATTATGTTCATTTTACAAATGTGTATTTTTATAGTATTTTAAAATTTTACAATTTATATCATATTACAAATTATTCAATTAAGAGTTTGTTGCATAATTGCAGATTCAGTTTAACTTATAGCATAAAATGCAACAAGAACGCCAGAAACATCTCATATTATTAACATTTAAAATGATAACTAATCATTTTTGTTTAAGTAATAAATGATTGATCATGAATGTATACTGTTGAATAATCATGATTGCATACCGTTTATGGAAATATTAGTTTAAAAATTGAAAGAAATGTAACTATCTCTAATTTGATGAATATAAAAATTTAAATTCTTACTTTCATAAAAATTACTTGCATTTTATGAAGATTTATGTAAGTTTAAAT
>JAPDSC010015348.1:328644-363748 GCA_026290005.1 Latrodectus geometricus | reverse complement strand
TATATATATATATATATATATATATAATTTAATTATCTTATTTAAATTAGTCTGTTCATTTCATATCATTTGTGTGTGTGGGTTTTTTGTACACTTCATACCAACATTTCCCTTTTACTATATTTGGAGTACTTTAAAAATTGTGTTGTTAAATCAAACAAATTTTGTTTTTTAATGAAGTCGCTGAGTCTGAAAATCTTTTCAAATAATTGATTTCTTTCTAAATAAAAGTTAAAGACACCAAAAGAAAAATTATGAAACAGATTTTAGTATGTTTTTAATAAATAATAACCAAATGCATAAATTAGTGTTTTGGTATGCACAATTATAAATATTATTCCTAAAATAACAAGAAATTTGGTAACATCTTCAATTAATGCTGATTTCACTGATAGTGGTAAACATTTGTACACTGTTTTTTTGCATCCCATATATAGATAAAAATTATAGTCCAAATGACAGCTGTAGATGGAATAAAGCAGTCCATGCAACATCCTTAACAAACATGGAATAAAGAAAAATTAATGAAGTGGATTACATTGAAAAAAATATTTGTTTTTTAGAAAAATTATCGTAAAAGTAAAGAAATACATAGGTATAGAGTATAGAGAAAAATAAGTTTATTATGATGGAGTAAATTGGAATACATTTTTTTTATTTATTATAATAATTATTATATTAAAATACTTATAGTATGTTTCGTATTTTTTTAAATGAGATTACTATATTTATAAATTATTCAATTGACGTCCAATTCTCAAATCAAATATTAAAATAATTGTTTATCATTAACAGTTCAACGCTTTTGTTGTTAATAGCCGAATATCGCATGTGAAAATTGCTTATTATATTATAAACAGATATATTGCAATTAATATAGCTATTGGCCAAACGGTTTACAAACAACTAAATTACTTATGGTATACAAATATCAAAACCTTGTACAAAAACATTTAATAATTTATTTCTGCGTGCTATTTAAAACGCTTGTTAACAAGCTTCTTAAATACTTAATTCAATCTATTAAATCTTGACTCACAAAAAATGAATGATTGACAATATCATATTAATAGATCTTTGATGTGAAACTTTAATGAAAATGTATTCATTCATATTAGTCATGTTGAATTACTTTGATACAATTATTATCTAAGCAGTCATTTAGCTTTATCCTCCCTTCTTAAATTGTTCAACATTATAAGGAAGCAATGCTTATTACCACAACACTTTAAAATAAATAAGCTTTACGATTGATGTTTATCATAATTTTTCTAAATTTAGAAAATATTAATATATTTTATCAAATTTAAAGTTCATTTTTATTCATTTATATTTCTTGAAATTTTAGTTGGATAATTAAATTAGATAAACTTTTTAAGAAAAGAGAATTTAAATAATTGCTAGTCAACTTTTAATTAGATTAGTTTCGAAAGAAATGTAAAATAATGTGTTAGCATTATTTTTAATATAAAGTTTTAAATGTTTAATTACTTATAGGATTATATCTATGCACAATTTTTTTTGTAAACGTAAAAGAAAAAAATCTCAAAAATTTGAGTACGGAAATTAAGTTACTTTATTAACAGAGATTTTAAGTTGAGTTGACTTTTTCAGATAATTCATAATTAAATACAAATTTAACAATATTTGAGAGAAAATTGTGTGCCTATTATTGAAGGCTTATTGTAAATGAATTATGAATTAAGTAAAGCAAATATATAGCATACAAATCATAAAATTGCTTTATGTGTAACATTTATTAACATTTTTCAATTAATCTGAATTATGTTTCTGAAGTGTTTTGTACCAAAGCTGTACGAATAACTAAATTTTAAAATAGTTGAAAAATTAAATTCATTTGGGAATATGCTTAAATAATATTTAGGTTATTTTTCATGCGAATAATTTTTTTGATTACGTGATTTTATAGTAAGAAAATTATTTTTATTAAAAATATTGTTAACTGACTTTATTTAAACTCATTTAAAGTTTTATAACATATTTTTGAAAATAAATTTACATGATAGTCCTTAACTTATTTTACATTAATCAATTTATAAGTAATTTCAGAACAATAATTTTAATGCATACGTATTATTTTTTAAAGCAGTAATTTTCTTTGAAATAAGAATTTATTTAATAAACTGAGTATTTTCAAGAAGAATATATTACAACATATAAAAAAATTTAGCTAAGTTGCTTTCTTGTATTTCAATATTTTTTCAATGGCTGAATAATATTACTGTTTATAAGTATTTTTCAATATATGTAATTATCTTAAAAATAAAAAAATATCGACAATTTTGTAAATTTATTCTATTTTTTACTGCTTAATTTTTATTAAGTATCTGCGACTAAAACTTTCGAAAAGTGGAATTCGTTGCATAATTTTTTCAATTATTTTTTCTTCAATACTCTTTAAAGAAAAACAGAATGCCTTCTGTTTTTTAATACATTTTTTTTAATTTGCTTAGAAATCGAAATCTATCTCTACTTTCATGTAATTTAATATGAACGTTAATTTTTAAAATATTTGGCGTAAGTTTAAGAATTAATTTGCTAACAAAAGTTTAAAAATAAAAAAAAACTAAGGTCATATTTAATGAAGGATTGTAAGATTGTAATGATTCAAAATTCTTGCTCCATAAAAAAGAACATTTTTTTGATTCTGAATCTAAATCATTGCTGTTCTAAGAAAATGAAATATTTTCAAATTATATATATTTATTTAAACACTTAAAATAAGTGTCATCATTTTTATTTCATTTATACTTTGTTAGATAGAAAACGAATACACTTCTAAAATAAAATGAATTCCTAAGCATTATATATTTTAAAATTAATTGAAGGGAAATATTAAGAATGCTTAAGAGGATTTCTGTGAAGAACGATGAAAACATTGGATTTTTAACATATTTTTCTTTTTAACTAAAGTTTTCTTATTTTGTTTCTGAACAAGCATTTCTAGAATCATTTAGTTTTTATTTTAGCAAATATGTGAAGGAATTTCAAGAAAGAAAATTTATTCTCACATTTCTAATACTTTTTATTAAATAAAAGTATCAACTTAAATGTAACAAGATGAAAAAATAAAAAAAAAGAATATATAAATTGCGAAAGTAACGCATGAAGTAAATCATGTTTTCTGTAGAGATATTAAAAATATAATCAACATCCCATTTCTTTAAAATCTTTTAAATTTCTATAGCTATAAAAATCTCATACTCACAATTAAATCTGATTATCAGATTTAATAAACATATATATGTGTATAATACAATATATATATATATATATATATATATATATATATATATATATATATATATATATATATATATATACATGAAGGTGCGATATTCTGAAAACTACTCAAAAACTTCTCAAAAAAACATTATATTATACAAATCATACAGAATCGTAATAAATGTAGCAGTTTTGGACCCAGTTTAGATAATAAGCAAAGAAAGAACAAAATCTAAAATTTCATCTTATATCACAAAAATTTATAATCCTTTATAAGTAAGTTGTACTTCAACATTAGTTTCTTACTTCTAATTTAAAGTAAGGAAAATATATAACGCATTATATTTTTCTATTAAATAAATACCGAACAAATATTTCATTACATTTGATATTAAATGTGTAAGTTCTATGGAATGTTATATATGCATAACATGATTTTTTCCTTCTAAATTCCTTTAAAATTAACAAAATTGTCATTGTAATCGTGGAGTCTTTTATTTTTACTTGAATACATCTCAATTTCAGAAATATCGTTTACAGCAAATTGTTGGTCTTGTCAACAAAATTTTCCCATGAATTTATATTTCAATGAAATTAGAAAATCTGATCTAGATAACCAAACATTTCTTTTACAATTTTAACACAATGAAGATTTTATTCAATATCTATCACCTTTGAAAATTACATCGGTATATTTTTCATGTTACTTCATTACTGAAAAATGTCAAACAAATTCAAGAAATAATAAATTCTTAACCAAAAGAATTTTTTGCTTATAATGAGATTGTACTTTTCATATATAAATAATTTCAAAAACAAATTCCAAAACATAATGTTTTTTTTTTAAAGTCTATTAATAATGAAATATTTTTAAATTTTTATGAAAATATTGAGTCTTTTTGATTACATTTGGTTTTGTTATGAGATAAAACTCAACTAATTATTTCGTTGATTGTGAATTGAGTTAAAGGATAAATTATTGTCCAAATATATGACATATATGTAATTTTTTCATTACTTTACACAACACTTTTGTATAGTAAATGTTTAGATATGAAGACAATTAGTTCATTTACAGTACTTATAACTTTTTTGTTTATTAATATTTATAAGTATAAAAAATGTTGAGATTAAACATTTTGAATTTAAAAAAGTTTCATCAAAAGAAAAAGCGACAATGTTAAAAAAATTTTATAAAAACTATTTTAGGAACTTAACAAGCTGATTCTTTTAGGATTTAAAACAATTAATTTAGAAATGTATAAAGTTTTAATGCATATAAGTGTTCTTAGATATGATTAAACATTCAGTTAAATAGCTCTCACACTAAAAATAGTTATGAGTTTAGTTAAAAATTATATCTTATTACATTAAAATAATCCTTATTCTCATGCATACTAAAAATAATATTGATTTATTTCAAAATATTCAAATACATGCTAATTTAATTTTGATAGATTTTTCTCATTTACGCAATTTAAATCCTGGACGTAAAAGATGTTGATTTTATTATATGAAAATTTAAATGATAATTTAAACACAATTTCGTCTGTTGATATATTTATTTAAAGTCAAACTTAAATTGTTTGAAAATTTTAAGGAAATAGTTATTTTAAATTTCCTTTCAAATATCACATTCCCTTGAAATATTAAAATAATGTACAATAAATTAAAATTTTTAAAAGTATTCCTTCAAATAGTGTCCATTCTGAAAAATATCTTTGGAAAAAGATTTTGAAGAAAAAATATTAAGATTGTTAAATATTTGTACTACTAATTAAAAAAAATGAATTGAATTATAGAATCTAACATTATTAAATTATTTTCATTAGTTTACTTTTTTGTTTATTAAAGAATATAAAATGAGGGAATAAACAAATCGAAGCTGCTGTAGAATTTTTGAAATTGTTAAAATATCCAGTAAATGATAAAAGGCTATCCTGCTCATAGTTTGATAGAATCAGAACTTTTAAATTTGAAGGATGAAGTGAAAATTAGTTGTTAAAAAAGCATGTTTGAAATACTTAGTAAAATATGTAAGTAAAATGATGATACTTAGATGCATAGAGAGGAAAATTGAGATTATACATTATTACGGAAAAAGTAGCTATAAAATTGTATCAAATTTAATATGTTCTTTAAAATTATAACATATTACTTGTATTCCTAACACAATACTTACAAAAAAGAATCTGAGGAAAATTTTAATGCTACCATTGTACTATCCAAATCTCCTTGATCCAAATAAATTTTGCAAACATTTTGAAAATACTTAAAGTGCTACTGAAAGTTATTCTTGTTAACTTAAGTAGAGAGTGGTAAATTTGATGTATGTGTTAGCTTATGTGAGCAAAAAAAGATTTCTTGGAAACTTGTTAACTCCATGCAAAATAGATTATGAAATGTTAAATAATGATGATGAAGATATTTTTATTCCTAATTACAGTCTGAGTGCATATTAAATATATCTCATAGATAAAACTTTAATTGAGATATTTAATAAGTGTTCGATTTTTTTAAACTTTTTATTTATCTTAAAAATTATGCTATATCTGTATCACATATATTTTTGTTCTCATATGCTTAAAAATAAAATAGAATTAACAATTTAAAGTTTTAATTTGACTTGTGTAATGACAAATAAAAAAGAGTTAATGATCAGTGTCACAGTTATTTTAATATTTTGACTAGTAAATTTAGTATGAAATGTCATACGATTATCAGAAATACAAGCTATTCGTTGAATTTTAGAGAATTAGATAATGTGTTAAAAAAAATTAAACATATGAAATACTTGGTTTTGGAATTTTCATGATGAATTAATTTCTAAAATTTTAATTTTTATTATTTTTCTTACAAACTTCAAATTATATATTCCCTTATTACCAGTCATCAAAATTAGGAAATGCTTTCATAAATGTAAGCAATTATATTTGAATTTCGAGTGTAAAGAACTCATCTCTGAAAGTTAATCATAAGCTAGAAATTTTCCACCCTGGAACTCATGCAAGGAATTTATTCAATGAAATCTGTGAACTTAAATTATGTTAATGAAGAGTACAGAATAATGATTGACGTCATTTATGGTATGCATATTTAACAGATGGCTTATAATGTTAAATCAAAAACTGTATTCAAAGGTAGACTTATCATTAATTTCAGACTAACTCAGGAAATCTATGTAAAGTGAATTCTCAATCTACCTAATTAATTTACTAATTACATAGTTTTCCATAAGTTTGGAATTGATTGGAATGAATATTTAATGAATAAATCTTAAGAGATTTTTAAAGAAAAGGAATTATCTCTTTTTAACTAATTTTTTCATTTACTTTTTCCAGTTATTGTGTTAAAATTGTAAAACTAATAAATGTCCAAAACTTCAATTTGTAAGAAATTTGTTTGATTAATATGTATGTTTGCGTGAGGGGAATAATTGTAAAAAACAATACCATTTCTATCAGTTTACTTTGAATTTAAATATGTTTTGAAAATATTCACGCAGAAACGAATGCACATCAGTTATATTTGTTGAATTTCAAAGAAATTATTAATGGGAATTTCTATAATTTTTTATTGTTTTGATTACTGTCAAATAAGTTGAAAGCATGATTTTAGAAGTTTTCAAATTATTCCAATTAGAATCATCATTATTCTAGAAACATTGTTGACATAATTAACATTGCGAAACACAATTTGAATGATACACTGCGAGAAAACTTGACATCGTAGTATGCTCACACTTTTTGCAGTTAAATCTTCAAAACCTTGGCTTCTTACTGTGGTTAATCAAAATCAACAACGTGGCATAACGAAAAACGGTGGCTATTTTTCTTCTTTCTGTTTGCTCATTCGTCGGAGTGTGTTTTTGAGAGTTTTCATAGTTTCTTTTCTTACAAGTTGATGTGACTACATGTTTTTAAAAAATCTTCCTAAAATGTAATTATTCAGTGAATGCTTAAAGAAGTCCTACATCTTCTAGCAGTTTACTTTGTAATGTTAGAGATTTTAATTTTAAATGTTTAGATAAATCAATTTTTTTAGAATAAATTAATTAAAATATTTCCTCAAAATAAATTCTAGTTTAGTAAATAATATATGAGTGTCAAAATAATATTCATCTTAAAAAAATTAAAAATTTAAATCATAGTTGTTTCTATAGTCATACACAATTTCAGATTTTAAATTATTATTTGAACTATTTTCCTTAAACTTTTCATGTGATATATTAATTATTTTTTAACATTCAATGCAAAATTATGCTCAGAACTGCTAAATTATCCACATCAACTGCAAAGATGTTATTCGTGTTTTATTTATTCGAATCTTTACGTATGTTATTACGAAAGGCATAAACGTGACATTAGATTATCATGTTAAATAAAGATTCCGAATATCATATAAGTTACATGTAATTTATTAATATGATAAATTTGTTTACATAAACAACTTTTTTGTGAAATCAAATTTATAATTGATCTTCAATTGCTTAGATATAATATAATACGTATATAAAATTCCTATACTAAATAAAAATTTTATTTAAATATAAGAAGAGGCATTCACAAAATGCATTTATTTTTAAAGTTAACTTCATAGTTTTATATGGATTGTATAAATTTAGTGAAATATTTAGGAAATAGTTTTAAAATATCATTTCTTCTTATTTTATGAAGCAAAAGGTTTTAATATTAGAGATTGCAAAAAAATAAATATCTATAGAGTTGAAAAGTATCTATAAAAGAAAACATAATCTATAAAGGAAGAAAAAAAGATAATATGTCTGATAACTCTTACATTTATATTAAGAAAGTCTTAGTTGTTTTCAAAATATGATAAGAAATTATAATCTCTATCACAATAATGAAGATTGATTAAGTAACTATATATAGTTTATAGAAATTAATGTGTGAGTTAATTAGAAGGAAATTAGATGATTTGTGTTATTCACAGATGAATGACTGATGATTTTGATCTTAGCTACCTCAAACTGCATATATACTTATATTAGAAGAAGTTGAATTTTACTGTTAAACATCTTTTATCTACTAATTAATCTTGGATTATACTTTGTTGCTTGAATAATTGTAATTTAAGAAAACTCTTTTTTTTTTTACAATTCTATGCATTATGGAAACATGTAGATTAATTGAATATCAATACTGATTGAATGTATACGTTTTTCATGAATAATTTACAAAAATTATCACTTACGAAATATTAAGGATATCAATTCAATGCATCGAAATTACAACCTCCTCTTCAAAGAGTTCACTTTTGTCAAATAAAATTTTAACAGAAATTTCTCAACAATGACAAAATACTGAATAACAATAAATTATTCACTCTAGAATATATGAATTTAAGACTTGTATGTGACAAGTAAATCAGAAAATATGTTCTCATTTCGGTGGAACTTTCTTTGCACAAAGGAATCTTTTCTTAAAATAAAACTCATTTGTGAAAATAATAATAATAAAAATAAATATTATGAATACATCATTAAGTGTCTAAGATTAAAACTTTTATTCTATGGGATGGTAAAATTTAAAAATGAAATTTATCAACAGTTGCCTATTCATTATAATTAATTGATGACATAAATAAGGAAGTTCTAGATTTATTGAAAACTACTATCATTTTGCCGATTTTAATATTCATAGATTTTTATTTAATATCTATGTAGCTGAGTACATTGTAAGAAAAACACTTACAAGAATGCCAGTTTAAAGCAATACTTAAGAAACTGTGAATTGTATTTCTAATTAATATTCTAGCATTTTGGTTAAAAAATCAAACAAAACAGTTGATTAGAATTCAGACCATTCCTAATTTTTTTCTTATTCAGCGAGTCATTCAATTTTTACAATAAACTAATCTTAGAAAGTAAATCACAAATTTTTCAAGGCTTTCATTTGGAATTCGAAATTTAAAAGAATTTCAAAAGCGAGTTGCCAATTCGGTTTCGATAGTCTTATACAGCTTTTTAAAAATTGTATCTCTTTATTTGAAGAAAATGTTCTTTAGCAGGATTGAAGCAAAGAATATTAAGAATATACAAGTTAAACTAATTACGGCAAAGTGACTTCTGTTAAAGTGTAAAAATGCAACAGTCTGTGAATCTCTTTTTTTTAATCTTTGATCCGGCATAATAATTGAGATCATTTTTCTTTGAAGAGTAAAAAGGAAGAGCTTTTTAACAACACTAATTTAGCTTTTACTTAAAGGCAGATAATGAATATTTTGAAATAAAATAATATGAATCTTATGTAATGTTAAATAATAATTAAAAATTTAATTTTAAGTGAGAAAATGTTTTGTATTTAACATTTAATAGTGTTAATTTCTCTGACAATCTTATGCTTAAAGCTTAAAATATAAATTATAAAATTGTTAATTTATTAATTTTTTAATTAAAAATAGAAATAAATTTTTATTCTTTTAAACACAATTGAATAACATTTAAAGTGAATATGTGCTGAAAGTTAATTATCTATGATTTTAATTGACTCTTATTTAGCAAAGAATTTTAAGGGTTTCAAATAAGTGTTTCATTAATTTAAAAAAAAAAAAATTGTATGTATGATACATTTATAAAATATAAAAATTAAGTGATTTTTTTTTTTTTGGTATTTGAGTAATTTTTAACAGAACTGTGAACTACCATTGTTGTTGTTGAATTGTTAAAAGGGATGTTAGATAAATGAACTCTAAAACGTTTCTTTACATTTTTGTAATTAACAAAAATATTCATGAAATGAGTTAAAGATATATTTGCCATGAAAAAGTTTGAAAATTGTGCTAGAAAAAATATTGCCCTTAATAACATTCCTAAAATA
Organism: Latrodectus geometricus; assembly: GCA_026290005.1. Classification (NCBI taxonomy): domain Eukaryota; kingdom Metazoa; phylum Arthropoda; class Arachnida; order Araneae; family Theridiidae; genus Latrodectus; species Latrodectus geometricus. The sequence continues at coordinate 353,663 of JAPDSC010015348.1, read as the reverse complement.
TTCTTAGATGATCCAGCTAAGAAGGAAACTAAATTGTTAATGGTTAAACCTCTTGTCTCTCTATTTCCTGTTTGAGTTACCATTTCCTGTTCGGATGTTTGATGTATTTAAGTATTTAATATAAATCAAAGTCTCCTATCTTATGAACTCTTGCATTAAAAAAAATCACACATAAAGTCTAAAATAAAAACAAAAAAAAAAACATTAAGGGTTCTATTAATGTGAAATCTGAGACCTATGTTGAGAGTAAAAAACTCGCAGAAACATTCCAGCAAAATTTTCTTAAAGACATATTTTACTTGAAAATGCAATAGGCTAAACAGATTTGTAGAATGAGTAGCATAACAAGTGACTCAGAGTAAGGCTTAAATTAAGTTTTATTAAAAATTTGCTTTTTCAGCAGTAGTTCTTGTAAATGTAATTCTAGAGAAAACATTATTAGTTTCATTTTTAACTCAGAGTTCTATCTCTCCAGATAATTTATACTGTACAACATTCTTATTACTCACAATTCTTTTTACGGAAAAAAAAAAAAAAACATTAGTTAGTAAGAACTATTTTTGGGTGAATGATCTAAGCGATTACTTATCGAAACATGGTTTCATTTTTGATTTGATACCACGTGCGAGACAGCCTTATACCAGAAGCGGTTAGAAAGCTTTTCAGCATTTACTGCTTATCTTTACTTTTTGGAATAAAATGCGCTAAAACGGTAGGCTATGTTTATGTGCTCTCGGAAGGAAACCAAGAAAACTATCTAGTAGATAGGCATGCAGAAAGCAGAACAACAGCATCTATCTCTCATTGTTTAAAAATGCTTGTGATTAATCAAGATCTTCTACTCTCACGAGCGCAATTCATTTGCTAACCAACAATGAGTTTAAATCCCTCTTGATTGGAGAAAATGCTTAAGAAAAATGAGGTAAACTAATAACAGAATAAATTGGTATTAAAGGATCTGATATTATATATGAATTGTGCTTATCATGAAAATTTAACAAAAAATCAAATCTTAAAAATGGTATGTTATTTAGAATATTATAATATAAATCAACCATATTGCTTCCTTATAAGAAAAAATGAGATCTTCTAAATTGCTCTTGTTGACTTATTTCTCTAATATTCTTCAAATAAATTTCAAATAACATCAAATGCTAAGCTGAAAAATAAGAAAAATATAGTTCAGTCTATAAACTAAAAAAAAATTTTAATAATTTAATGTAAAATTTTTTATTCAGTAATTATACACTACTGGACATTAAAATTGCTTCACCAGGAAGAAATGCAGTTAACAAAATGATATTTATTGGACAAATATATTATTCTAGAAATAACAAGTGATTAAATTTTCAAAAACTTTGGCTGGATAGATCCTTAGAAATCAGTACCCAGAACAACCACCTCTGGCAGTAATAATTGCAGTTATATGTCTGGGTATTGAATCAAATTGAGATTAGATTGCATGCACAGGAACAGATGCCCATCCAGCTTCAACACGATTCCACAGTTCATCAACCGTAGTGACTGGCTTTTGGTGACGAGCCAGTCGCTTGGCAACCATTGACCAGACGTTTTCTATTGGTGAAAGATCTGGAGAAAGTGCTGGCCAGGGCAACAGCCGAACATGTTCCGTATCAAGGAAGGTCCGTACAATATCGGCAACATTCGGTCAGGCATTATCCTGCTGAAACATAGGGTTTCGCAGGGATCGAATAAAGGGTAGAGCCACGGGTAGTAACACACCAGAAATGTAACGTGCACTGTTCAAAGCACCGTCAATGCGAACAAGAGGTGACCGAGACGTGTATCCAATGACACCCCATACCATCACGCCAGGTGATGGGCCAGTATGACGATGACGAATGCATGCTGCCTGTGTGCGTTCACCACGATACCGCCAAACACGTATGCGACCATCATGATGCTGTACACAGAACCTGGATTCATCTGAAAAGATTACGTCTCGACATTCGTGCGCCCAGGTTCATCGTTGATCACACCATTGAAGGCGCTCTTGTCTATGATGCAGCGCCAAGGGAAGCCGCAACCATGGTCTCCGAGCTGAGAGCCCATGCTGCTGCAAACGTCGTCGAACTGTTCGTGCAGACACTTGTTGTTTTCCAAACGACCCCGTTTCTAGACTCACTGCTCGTGACGTGGTTGCACGATCCATTACGGCCATGCGGATAATATGCCTGTCTTCTCGGCTGATAGTGATAGGTGGCCGTTGAGATCCCGCATGGCGTTCTATATTACCGCCCTGAACCCATCGATTCCATATTCTGCTAACGGTCATTGGATCTCGACCGATGTGAGCAGCAATACTGCGATAAGTTAAACCGCAATCCCGGTACGCTACAATTCGACCTTCATCAAAGTCAGAAACGTGCTGGTACGCATTTCACCTTCTTACACGAGACATCACAACAACTCTTCACCAGGCAACAACGTTCAAATGCAATTTGTGTATGAGGATCCGGCTGAACAATTTCCTCATTTAAACACAATGTAGGTGTCGCTACTGCCACCTGCTTTGTCTGAATGCGTTGAAAAGCTAATCATTTGCATATCACAGCATCTTCTTCCTTTCGTATAAATTTCACGTCTATAGCATGTCGCCTTTTTGGTGTAGCAATTTTAATGACCAGTAGTGTAATTACGATTATAAATTTTATGTATTTTGTTTATTAATCTTGTGTATTTTGTTTATTAAATAAAAGCAGTATTTCAAATTCATAATAATGCAATCACATTTTACATCTTGGTGTGCTAAAAATGTAATATCATCCTTACAGCTTGAAGTTTTAATCACAATTTTTTTGTATGTAATTTTAGGGTAACTAAATGATGTTTAATATTTCCCATACTCTAAAGAATGTAATAAAATTATTTTTAATCTTTTCTTTTCATTTCAAACAAGTTTTATAAAAGTGAGGAAATCTAAACAATTTTTCTTGCTTACATTTGCATTTAAATAACAATTATTTTAGTTTAAATTTTTTATAAAGGAATGTCAAACGCAACTCATTGTGTTCAACAAAGTAATGCCATGAGGATTACAAAACTAAGTACATTTAACCAAAAACATTTGAAAGGCAACATCATGAACAAAAGAATTGAAAGTTTAAATTTCTATAAAACAACAGTCATTTCAATAACCAAATAGATTAGGAAAAGTCGGGGTACAGTAAATAGAGATGCGGTTTAAATCGGCCCTAAAAACCGTTCTAGCATTTTCATGTAATCTGTATTGCAGCAAAGCGTGTTCATAGGAGCAACACCATTCATGGTATCGCTAGAAGCACTAAGTCCATTGGTATTTAATTTATATTAGTTGTTGTTGTTGTCGTGTGCCAGCCGCAGGCTGGCAATATGGGGTACTCTGCTCCACTTTTCCAACTTAACCATATTTGGTGTGGAGTCCGACTTCCTCAGTACACACATGCCATAGGTACCCGTTTATAGGGTAGTCAACCAATTTTATATTAGTGAGCAGTATATTAAATACAGGTTTTTATATCTAAACAAATTTGCATATTTTAACAATTTCGGAGAATGTATATTTAAAATTATTATATTAAAAAAGTAAATGTAATTACATTAAATAGATTTCTTAAAATTAAAATGAGTTGATAACCATTGTATTTTGTATTGAAAATTCAGTGAAAAAAAAAGCTGTTGACAAATTTATTGTGATTAGTATAATTTTGTTAATGTAAGATCTTGAAAAACTGTATTTAGATAATTACCAAATTTTAAAGAATTAAAACCACTTTGAAATATTTTTCCTGAAAAAATAATTTCCATTTAAAAAAAAAAACCATCTGTTAATATTGTATTAAAAGTTTAAATACAAATTTATATATTTCTTTTAAAAATATGCTCAAGTTATTAAAGTATTTGCTGATAATTAATTCTCTCTTTTGAAAACTATTTAGCAAAAGAACTTAGTAAACAATCTAATATAAATTGTTTCTTCAAATGAAGTTTTAACCACACACTCCGAAATAATCTTTGCATGAAAAGAAAAATCATCATTTAAATAAATTGAAGCTTTAAAGTTATACTTGATTAATATATTTTAATGATGTAAAACTCTTTTTTTATCTTGAAAGTTTAAAACTTTTTTTTTTAAATTCATTTCCAACTATAAATTTTATTTGTTAACCTGTGTATATGTGTATCCTTTAACAACTAAGAAAGAAATTCACCTGAAATTAAACTAAATGATTTCAATTTATTCAATCAAAATATTCTGGAAGTACATTAAATAGTTTAATTACTTTTGAAATAAAGTTTTAGTTAATTGAAGAATTCGTAAGGTTTTCCTAATTTATTAGAGAATTTCGTAACTTGAAATAATTTTCTTAGAAAAATTAGGTTTTTGTTTAATTAGAAATCTACAAAGCAAATTTTTAAAGTAATTAATCAACTCATTTTATTGTATTCCAACTAATAACGCATTAAGTAAAATTTAAAAAATGCAAATGCTAGAATTACTTATTAATTTACAGAATAAATAAATAAAATTTCTCATTTTTATTAAAATATATTTAATCTTTAATTATTAAATTCCCAGAAATGTTTTAAGTCCTTCATATAAAAAGTGAGACAGTTCTCAAGAAAAACAATGTGAAATTATAATTTTATTATTATTTAACATGTATTTCTTAAAAGAAATAAGATATAAATTTCTATTCCCTGGAAAATCAATAACTTATCATCTACTTGAGTATTTAAAAATATTTTTTTATGTATTTTATACTAACTTAATAGCACTTTCTGTTTCAAAACATTTTTGATTCGTTATTTATAATTTGAAATACTAGAGTTTTGCTATTTATATTTCTAGACTTTTAGGGGAAAATCAAATATTTATGATCAAAATGAGTTTCATTGCTTTTCAAAATATTTTTCGTAAAGATGTTTTTTACAGTTGCTTGATTTGAACTATTTTTTAAGTCCTCATTACACCCCGATTGAGATGACACCAAAACATGTAGTTTGAATGCATTGACTACTTCTTCGAGTGATGGCATTTGTTGACCATGTAACTTTTTTTGGTGAGCCTTAATTTGAAATTTAATTGATTGTCAAGAGTCAATGCTGCATGGCAGACAACCCATCACTTCGATATTTTAGCTGGTTAAGAATTTCTTTGTTTGAGAAAGTGTATGGGAGCTGGTATTATAGTGATAAAGAATGATTCACCTTGGATTTTTTTCTGAATTTCTCAGATGACTTCAGAAAACAAACGGGCATGACCTTTCAAAATTGATAACTCTATATTGCTCTAACACCACTGCCTCAACATTACCTGTAAATGCTGAAGAAATGAGCAAATATTTGCATTAATGTGTTTAACATGAATTGTGAAAAGGCAATCTTCGTAGTAATATATTTTTTGAGCATTAGGAAATATTTATTTTGGGGTTATGAAAACTTATTATTATATATATTATTTAAGTGATATGAAATAATCTGCTAGAATTATGAATGTTTAATGACTTATATGAAACCATACCATAAAAATGTTTTATGGAGCCCTAGAAAATGCTGATTTTCATGCTTGGGATAAAAATTTGTTTTTTCCAATTAGATTTTATGAATTAAAAATTTTCTTAAGAAATATTTACAGTCAAATTTATAATTACAAAAAGTAACCAATTAAAAAATGCAAGAAAAATTTAAAAACAGTATTATTTTTGAAAAAAATAGCCAAATGTTCTCGTAGATACTAAACACGTCTAGAAGTATTTTCTGTCATTTTATCAAATTTTATCAATTGATATTTTAAATTTTTATTAAAGCCTGAAATTGCAATTTTTAAAAGTATTTAAAAATCAAAATGGAATATAAAAAAAAAAAAATACGTAAATCACACTACTATATAATATTTATTTTATATATGTGATAATAGGATAAAAATTTTATCACTTATGTGTGAAAAATATAAATGTTGGAGAAAATAATAGACATCTACTAATAAATAGTAGGGGAAAGAAACTTATCCTATACTCTTGCTTCCTATTTGTGAAGAGTACCTAGTGAATGAAAAACTACATACATCAGTCTTCTATTACAGTAATAAAAGTCAGATGTGAAATATATTTCTGTTAAAATTGCGTTATTGCTAACCTTATTGGTTTTGAAAGAAGCGTGATTATTGGGGCCCTTCTTGCTGGTGCCTCAGTAGCGATAACAGCAACCCTTCTAGGTGTTGGGAGAGGTATAATGTCGACCATAGAGCAGTATATTTGAAACACGAAAATATTTCACCAAAAAAGAACAAATGATTGAGAGATGAAGTTGAATGAAAGAAGCAGAAAATATTTTCTGAAATGGATTGTGTCAAAGAACACAATATTATTATTCTGCGATAACCTCTGAGATAAACACATATCTATATGAGACAGAGAGTTTCATCAATAATTATGTGGCATGAACTGCACATATTCTTGGTAGAGCTGCTATTTCAAAATCATTGAACAGCCAATGACTTGAAGCGATGAACTTGGTGTCGTGCGTATAAAAATTTTACACAACAACATAAGAAAGCGCAATATGTTAGGATAAATCGGTGCTCAAATTATTTTAGATAAAGTGATGTGTTTTACGTTTAGAGAATCAAGTTTAACTGTCTTCAGGTTACAATCAAGCTTGGTGGCAATCAGTGATAATTTTTAGTGTATCACACATATTGGCTCTTTTGTTTTCTGAATAGCTGTGTTACAGAAGAGGATTTATCTTGTAACGCAGCCATTCAGAGTGCTACAGGAGGGGTGTTAAGGGAGTTGTGTTACAGGAGAGGATTATGCCAGTAATCTGGTTAACCATCTTTACTCAATGGTGCAAACTGTTTCCTGATAAAAGACTAGTACTCCAAGATAATAATGTCACCTTTCATACTTGTGAAATTACCTAATACCGCTTTTCTGTACACGACAATAAACTAGAGTAACTCACGTGACCTTCTCAATATTTTGAACTCAATATAATTTAACTTTTGTGAAGTATTTTTTAACTAAACTGTGCAATCTATACCTCGTCCAATAACACTTCCTGCAAAAGGTATTTTTTCTGTTTGAGTGATATTGCTTTGAATGTTGTATGTGATTTGTGTTTGACAATTGCTCATCTCATAAAAGCTATAATTCATATAAAAGAAGGACCAACAAATGTTAATTAAAATTATACTACTTCCACAGGTGTTCATATTATTTTTCCCAATTCAAGTATATGTTATTTACCTAACACTGTTTCATTTTTTTTTTAACTCGCATAATTGTTCATAAAATTAGCATCCATATCTATTGATATGGCAGACTTCCAACAAATTCAAAGAATGTATTTTAGAATCGAGTTTAAGTAACTATGTATCTTTACACATTTAAGCAATTATTTTTCACTAAACTAATGCAAAATAAGAACTTTAACAGAAAGAGTAAGAATTTAAATATATACAAACTGGCTTTCCTTTTTCTATAATGATGTAATTGTGGTGGATTCCATGCTGAACGAGTTGTTTTCAACAGAGATAATTTTATAAATTATTCGTTAAACAGAAACTGTTATGAGGAAGTTACAATTTTATTTTAATTATAGCATTTCTTTTAAAAAACGTATAATCAGAAAAAGACATGTGGATTAATATCGAATTTATTATGTTGATGACAAAAGTTTATGTAGATTAAAATTTAATATTAATTGTTTGAGATATTTCATTAGAGAATAGTAAAACCTTAAAATATCCAAAGCTCAGTTTAACAGTTATTGCGAAATTAATTTTAATTAACAAATATTTCATATATTCATGATTAAAAATTTTAATTAAAATTTATTTTTTTCTAATTTCGATGAGAGTTTAAAGGAAGTTATATTGCATTAAGCCAAACCATTAAAAAAGCTATGATCAAGGAATAATTACATGAAAAGTTTGAATACAAAATGATATTTATTGGACAAATATATTATACTAGATATAACAAGTGATTAAATTTTCAAAAAATTTGGCTGGATAGATCCTGAGAAATCAGTACCCAGAACAACCACCTCTGGCAGTAATAACAGCAGTTATACGCCTGGGCATTGAGTCAAACAGAGATTGGATTGCATGTACAGGTACAGATGCCCATGCAGCTTCAACACGATGCCACAGTTCATCAACCGTAGTGACTGGAGTTTGGTGACGAGCCAATCGCTCGGCAACCATTGACTAGACGTTTTCTATTGGTGAACGTGCTGGCCAGGAGAGATCTGGAGAACGTGCTGGCCAGGGCAACAGCCGAACATGTTCCGTATCAAGAAAGGTCCGTACAATACCGGCAACATGCGGTCGGGCATTTTCCTGCTGAAACGTAGGGTTTCGCAGGGCTCGAATAAGGGGTAGAGCCACGGGTCGTAACACACCATAAATGTAACGTGCACTGTTCAAAGCACCGTCAATGCGAACAAGAGGTGACCGAGACGTGTATTCAATGGCACCCCATACCATCACTCCAAGTGATGGGCCAGTATGACTATGACAAATGCACGCTACCAGTGTGCCACGATGCCGTCACCACGATGCCGCCAAACACGGATGCGACCATCATGATGCTGTACACAGAACCTGCATTCATCTGAAAAGATGACGTCTCGCCATTCGTGCGCCCAGGTTCGTCGTTGATCACACCATTGAAGGCGCTCTTGTCTATGACGCAGCGTCAAGGGAAGCCGAAGCCATGGTCTCCGAGCTGAGAGACATACTGCTGCAAACGTCGTCGAACTGTTCGTGCAGACTCTTGTTGTCTTCCAAACGACCCCGTTTCTTGACTAACGCTCGTGACGTGGTTGCACGATCCATTACGGCCATGCGGATAATATGCCTGTCTTCTCGGCTGCTAGTGATAGGTGGCCGTTGAGATCTCGCATGTCGTTTCGTATTACCGTCCTGAACCCATCGATTTCATATTCTGCTAACAATCATTGGATCTCGACCGACGCGAGCAGCAATACAGAGATAAAATAAACCGCAATCCCAGTAAGCTACAATTTGACCTTTATCAAAGTCAAAAACGTGCTGGTACGCATTTCTCCTTCTTACACGAGGCATCACAACAACTTTTCACCATGCAACTAATTTCAAATGCAATTTATGTATGAGGAACCGGCTGAACAATTTCCTCATTTAAACACAATGTAGGTGTCGCTACTGGCGCCTGCTTTGTCTTATTGCGCTGAAAAGTTAATCATTTAGATATCACAGCACCTTCTTCTTTTCGTATAAATTTCACGACGGTAGCATGTCGCCTTCTTTGTGTAGCAATTTTAATGGCCAGTAGTGTAGATATTATAAATATTATTTAATATAATAAAGAAAATTTCAATAAAGTAATTTTATTTATCATATTAACCTGAAGATATAATTAGATATAATTAAGAGTTCATTACAATGATTTACATAATTTATTACAGTGAGAAGAAAAACTCAATTTAACAATTATAAAAAAAAAGGTTTCTTTACAGCTTTACAACAAACTTTAAAAAATATATTACGCATTCATGATCTTAAAATGTTAATGAAATTTTAAATTTATAAAAAGTTTTTGTTTTAAGTTTTTTTTTCTCAATTAAATCTAAAATTTTATTAAACAATTTCTAAAAATAAATCGAAAAAATTAATTTTTAAAATTATTATGCTTTTTCTAAAATATTCACTTTATTTAGAGTTTGCTTTGTGTTATTGCAGTTTTTTAAATATTAAAAAAGCATCGATGTGAGATTTAAATATTAAAAAAACTACAATAAGACAAATTTATATTTATTTTAAAATATCTAACTGAAATTTTATTATTGTTATTCAATAAATATTGAAGTATACGCTGAATTGATATTGAATAAATATTGAAGTATATAATTATTTATATCATTTTACCAATTACTTAAATCAAAATTAAAAATTTTTATGAAGAAAGTTTGTTATGTATATTCTGACATTGAATATAGTTCTCAATATTTCATGATTCTTCACAAATATAATATGATTATAAAATCTACCTATTGTTTTACAAATTATATTTATGCAAATAATTTAATAATAATTTATCAGATCAATTATAAATTGAACTACCCTTTTCAAGAAACTAGTCAATAGAGTCATATATTATGTTGTAGCCGGTACATCAATATTTTGTTCTGTTCCCAAGTTTCAGACCGGTGGCTTTGTGGTAGGGTTTTGCGCACTCAATTCACAGGTCCAAGGTCCTGTCTTTGGACTTAGCAAGGTCGACTGAGCTTTTTATCCTTTCAGTAGGTCGATAAGCTGAGTACCAAGCGTGCTTGGCAACTAAACAGTGGAAGTTTTGAGTTAGACTGACCACCTATCCCAGAAATATGCTTCGCACCTCAGAGCCCTATGGTCTGAGGTCTCTATGATATGAGATGTGAAATAACAGATACGGGAACTGCAGGTTTTTGGTCATTCCACAGAGTTTAGTTTCGTTTCCAAGTTAAACATAGCACCTTTGTTTATGTGATTGTTAATAAAACAGCAAAACTTGTTAATTTCCCCCAAAAATTATACGAATTTAATAATTATTACATAATTTTTGTCACTACGTAAAAAAGCTTTAATATTTCAAAATTATCACTAGAACACTTACAAAACTAATAGGATAATTAGTAACAATAGTGACATAATTGTTAGAATATGTTCAAATTGTAAATAGAGGCTAAATTTATGTATGTATTCAGATTTTCCAATTGCTTGACCATTTTTTAAGCCATAAACAGTGCAATATCGATATTTCTTGATTCTACAAGGTGTACTATCTTGAATTAATTGAATTATTGTGTAATAAAGTTGTAGTCAAAGAAATAAATCTTTAATTAATTTATGTATTTATTTTTTATATTAATGTTAAAATAGTAGATTAATATAAAATCTTGTACCATTTTAGCAGATAAATTTTCTTCATTCTAACTATTACAATTTTACATTTACTTTAAAATATTTATTTTATAACAAATACACATGTGTAAATCTGTAGAATTAACTATTTAAATTATTTGAAAAATTATTTTTTCTCTAACATGATGATAGAGAAACACAAAAAAAATGATACTGACACTTTATTTTGGTTTCATTTTTCATCAGTATATTTCTTAAGTTACTAAGAAAATGTATTTGAAAATACCTAATTAATTTTAACAAAATATATTTTGACAAAATACTTCAAATGGAAGAAAAACTTCGGATTTTATAGGATTTGTACCATATTACAGAGTGCTTGAACTACAAGTTGTTTTCAAAATAATGGAAACATCAGAGATTTATAAGGAATCATTTAGTAATATGGTATATGACCATCTTTGACATGTAATAAAGCATGGATTCACCTAGGGATCAATTCATACAATTTATGAATGATTTATTAAAAAAAAAGCATTGTACCATTCTTCATGAATATTTTGTGAAATTTCTATGTGAGATTCCAGCAGATGATATCATTTCTGTATTGGACACTGTAAATTAGATCATTATGATGCACTTGTATTGGAGTTGGAGGGCTATACGAGCTAAGGTATATGTTTAACGTCGTCCTTGTATTCCTCACATCAAGATTGGACAAGCTCCACTGTATGAATAGGTTGATTACCATTCTGGAAAATGCCATACTTTTCAGGAAACAGTTTGCATCATAGAACAGACCTGGTCAGCTAAATTTTCTCTATAATTTTCCACTATTATTTTTCCTTTTAGAAATACGATGGGTGGAGCAGAAAACCAAGAAATGGCTGTCTATATCTTGACAGATCTCTTTGCTTGGCTGATGGATAAATACAATGACGTTTAACAATAACATCTGATTCACGTTGCTTGAAAGTTACTGCTCTGCCGTAAGTGTTCTCTTTATGAATGTGCCTTCTAACGGTAGTCACTGACATTGGAGAAATCAGATGTGTTGATTGAGATCTGTGGACACTTTTGCTGAGATAGTTCACTTTTTAGACATTAGAATCCGGTTACTTTCACAGTGATGCTCTTTCCATACACTATTTTCTTTTGCTCAGCTTGTCTTGCCATGATTTTTGACATCGTACCATTTGAAGCGTTCTTAAAAATTGAGATGTTTTGGTCACACCTGCTCCAGATATACAGGTTTATATATCTTATCTGAGTTATGTGACATTTTACACTTTTGAAATAAATCCAAAACTGACAGAACATCAAAAAGTGGAACACGTATTACAAAACCACGAGAATATATACAATTCTTTTTGTAAAAAAAACTGGTAGCTTTTCTCATATATAATAATACTTACGATTGGCATGTAAGAAAATCATTTTTATGCTCTGGTGCTTCCATTATTTTGATATCACTTCCATATGCATTTGATTTATTGAATTATTTTCTTAAAATACTAAGCGATTCAAATAATTACATTTTTTAAATTTCATATTCAATCAATGTATGTTTATAAATTTCAAAATTAAATGCTCTCTGATCTATGTATAATATAGAATATTTGTATCGTATAATGGTATTAAATATATCACTTTATTTTTTCAGGATTTTTTTATTTTTTATTTTGATGCATTTTTCGGTATCTTTGAGAATACAGTTTTCATGAATTAAATATTTACTTATTAATAATTATCTGTGCTTCAGAAGATTTTATCTGAAAGAAAACACTGAATAAACAAATTTTTATATTCTGTTTTTGATGTTTATTTGTGTTGCACTATTTTAAAAAAATATAATATTTCTATTTTGACATTCGCATATCTAATTTCATTTGAATAGCGTAATTCTTAAGATAAATAAAAGCTTATATTTATAATATGCTGAAAAAAATATAAATAACTTTCGAAACACACATTTTTGAAATGATATGAATTCAACTTTTATTTATTTATATTTCTATGTATACATTGAAAATTTTTCTTTTATTTATTGAGTTGTTGTGCTGCCTTTAATGCTTAAGTGCTTAAATAAAAATATTTTTTAAAATTATTAAGAAAAAGTTTACTTAAAATTTTTCAAGTTAGACATTTACTTAATAATATTTAACAAATTATTTAAGCGATATTTTCTTTCCGTAATAATATTTTGCAAATAAAAAGCAAGCTATTTTTTTAATTCAGAGATTTTTCAAAAGATAAACGAAAATGCAAGTTCTAAAATATAAAAACTAAAATTGTTTGAGTATGAGAATTTTATAGGTCGGACAAACAAAAATCAGAAAAAATATATTGATTTATGTCATAAAAAACTTTTTGAAAAATACTAATTTTATAAATGATGTAAATTTTATCACACTTTTGAAGAGAAATTACAGAGAAACAGAACAAACACACAATCACAAAAAACAGATTAATTAGCAAAAAAAAAAAAAAAAAAAACTACTAATTATGTTTCAAACAGTTTTATTCATGCAAATCAATGACTGACAATATTATACGTTGTCATTTTTAGTAAATGTACCACTTCCAAGCAACAAAATTACTAAATAATTTTCTATAAAAGTTGCATCATTATAATACAATTCTCTAATGAAATATTTCACGATATTCAGTTTTAACATTATTTTTTTCTTAAGTTATCCCTTTATATTTTGAAAATGAAAGTGTCTTTTATAATTTGATGCAAGCAATGAAACATTATTAAAGCAAAAATAATATTGGCTTCTAATATATCTTGAACGTTGTATCGAGTTTTACATTCGGGGATATTTTCAAATGAAAAATTCATATTTATCGAGTGATATAATCTCTTATTTTTGTTTTTATCTATTATTATCATTATGGTACAAGAATTATACATTCTTATATTAATGAAATATAGCTGATAAAAATATGCTCGTTAGAGAAGTTTAAAGATTTTTCCATAATTTTCACTTCCACTTCATCATTTATACATACATAAATGCATTGATAACTAAAAAGTACAAAAAAAATTCCCAAAGCATTTATTTTGAAATTTCGTTAAATAATGAAAATAATAAAAAGAAAAATGTATTAACATTAAATCATAGCTAGCGTTTAAACAATGAATGATGACATTAAAAAATTATTACATAAACTAACAACGTGATAAAATGCAAATTTTAAAATAGTTTTTATAAGCACCTTTAAACATAATGTTTTTAAAGTGCACATTTATAAATTACGGATAATATCCGACTGAATAATTAATTATGAAAATACTTAAATTAGCATACTTAATCAGTTATTTTATAAAAAAATATATTAAGTAGCTTTTATTACATAGTTTGATAGGAAATGAAATCAATAGCCTGAAGGGATTGCCTCAGATTTTATGAATTTAAATTTTCTGATATAATATGAAAATTACGATATTATTTTAAATAAGCATTCATTGAATATTATGGCTAATTGAGAAAAGATTAAAAAAGTGTAAGTAAGCTAGATTAATTACGTTAAAACACACTCATTATACAAAAAGGAATTTAAAATAATGTATTCATAGTAATTAATTGTTCTTTCCTTTATGAAACGAAGTAAAATATTTTTCTTCAGTCGGAAACTTGGTGAAATGCAATTTATTTTAAGTGAATATATTTTTGTTGAAATAGGGTGTTTTACATATTCTTGGGGGTAAATAATTTCTTTTTAATATATTTTCATTTTTAATTTAAAAAGAAAATTTACCAAGTAATTAGTTTAAGATACATTATATTCTCTCAATGTAAAAAATATTTTTTAATCACGTATCAAAATAAATTCAACTAAATTAAAAAAAAAAGTTATGTATGAAATTGCATTAAAATAAATTGTGAATTTCCTTTTTCTTCAGACGAATAACTGAGTATACGTGTATATTAACCTCTTAAAAAATTTAGATACTTCTTAAGAAAATTTAAAATATAAAGCATCAGGTTTTATTTGATACATAACAGAATTTTAATTTTACTAATTTTGTCAAAAAGATAGATTTATTCTAACAAGATTGTGAGTTAAAAATGAATCCGAATTAATAATTGTTAATTAATTCGAATTATTAATTATATAATATGAATTTTAAAAAAAATTATATAATTGTATTACTATTGAATTTTCGGAGAAAAGACATTCACAAGTTTCGTGAAAAGTGCATAATTTATTTTTAGCCATTTTTTCCTCATGCTTCTTTATTAACAAACTTCTTAAAGTAAAATTAACCAGAAACTTAGAAACAATGAATTTACAATATTTTTTTTAATTCTTGAAAAATACATGACAAAAAATAAATGACAATAGTTTCTTCCATGCTTTTGAATTATACAAAATGCAAGGCTGTAAGTGGCTGTAAAATTCTTTTAATATGTTATAGTGTATTTATGAAATCCAAATCTAACAGCGCTATATGTATTATATTTATGAACATATTCCTAATAGCATGCTTATTATTTTCATAAAATGAAGTAATTGCAATGCAATGATTTCATGATTTGATCCGAAATTATAAACTTAATTCTCCTTCAAATAATTAAATTTAATATGTGTAAAATATAGAAATTATTAAAAATGTTAAAACATTTTCTGTTTCCATTTTTTTTATTTAACTTTTTGTGCATCTTAATCTATTAGCTCATTAATTTTTAATCGGTGTTAATTTTAGCATGAAGTTTTTTTTAAACATTTCTGAATTGCGCGATTAGTATTTAATTAACAGCTGTTTGATGTACTTGTCAAAGTTTAATAGAGTCAATGAGATAAAGAATCCTTTTTGTATAACTGAGTATTATGATTAATATCTGGTATAAGTTTTTTAAAATGTAATTTATATCATGAACAACATAGTTCTCAATTCATACCATAACCTGCTTTCTCTGTTTTTAAAACTCGTATTATTAGTAAGCATAAATAGGTAATTGAGTTTACAATTTTGATGATTTTTAAAACAGGTTTCAATTAATGAAAAATTGAATAAATATGTAATAATTATATTTATGTATTTTTATATTACTTTTATTTTACTTCAGTAAGCAATTTAAGTAAAATGAAAAATACCATACTACAAAAATGAAGCATTAAATAAACATGTAATAATTATATTTTTCATTTCACTTCAGTAAGCAATTGAAATAATTGTAACTGTATAAGAAAGAATTTATACATAAAATAAATAAATTAAAATAGTTCTACCCATCAAATTTTAGCAATTTTAATAATTTCCATTTAAATCTTTCATTTGTTTCTGTGATTATATGCTTTCTTCAATTTCAATTTCAGTTGTCCAATGTAAATCTTTTATGAATCTAACGCAAAAGTTATGGAAATTGTATCCCGTTGTTTGCATATGAACCAAGAAAATGAATCAATAACATCAAGAAAATGAATCAATAAATTTTTGTAAAAAATAAGGTTTTTTAGTCCCGAAACACAAAACAATTTATTTTTTATAAATTGCATATTAATTTTATGTAATATTAATAAATTGTAATAATAATAAATTGTATATTAAAATAACCCAACAATTTACTTAAAAAAATCTAACAGTTATTTTTTTAAAGTAAATTGTTGTGCTATTTTGCTTTCTATTAATTTAATAATATTTATATAAATAATATTTTGCTTCCTAAACCAATTTCATAGAAATTAATTACTATGAAATTCAGCAATGTTTCTAAAAAATTAGCGATGTTTTCCATTCTGTTGCTTATTACATTATTAAGTTATTATTTTGAGGTTTTTTTCATTTGATCGAAATCTGTCATATTAGTTAACATTTTTTATTTTCGAATGTAAAAATAAAATAATCAAAAATATAATACTATAAATGAAACTCTTATTAGGTTCTTAAGAAAATTTAAAGAGCTTGAGTAAAGACTATAAATTAATTTTCTTTACTCAAGCTTTTTCAACTTTTTTACATTACTTCTTTCAATGATGCTAATTTATCTTTTCAAAAATTATCTTTATTTTTAGATTTAAATTTTAATCAACTAGCAGTGACACGTATTTTAAAGCTAAAATAAATCATTTCTGTTAAATTTCTTTTAGAAAAAATATCGACAAATTGTCTTACATGAAAAGTAGAGCTAAAAAGAAGTTTTTATCTATCAACTCGATGTTAACTAGAATTACATTTATGATAATATTTTATATTTAAATATGAAAATTGAATAATAAATTGTCAATGGATTTAAATGTGAATTGATAATGAAATCTGTAATTTAAGCTATATTGAATTCAATAAAATTATTCAGTTTTCCATAATGACTTCGTTAACAGTTTTAATCATTAGAATATATTTTGTATTAAATAAATAACTTTCTTTTTTTCTTTCGACGTAAAATTTCTATATTATTAGGATTTGATATAAATATTTCACAATTATACATATATAATCAATTAATTGTAAAATATTTTACTCTTAATATAATGCAATATGCCAATGTTTCAACGATGTTATTCAGTTTTTGCTGTATAAACATAGAAACACAGATCTAAATTACTCTATTGCTAACCATATATATATATATATATATATATATATATATATATATATATATATATATATATTTTAAATTTATAATATTTATCTCAAATATTAATCATTTGAAGTATTTTAGTTTTCTTTAACATGATTTCCTGTTGGAGAATTACCTTTGGAATATTTAAGAACCTAATATCTGGGATTAAACTTGTGTAATATCCTATTAAAAATATTTACATTTATTTTGCATATTTCCTATTATATCATTTCATTGTAGAAATTTTTTTTATAAAACTATAATCATGTTTTCCAGATTAAATAAATGTTTTATTATATACTTCTTCATAAATATAAAATAACATTTTTACCATCAATATTTGTATCGTTTTAGTTTTACGAATTAAAATTTGCAGAATTGTCTCTCCTTTAAGTATGCGAATCAGATAAATTTTAGTTTCAAAAATACCTTTTCTAGAAAATAATCTAAAATCATCTTGTATCGATATAATAATACATTAAAGACAATATTTTTCTTGTATCAGAGAGATGCTAAAAAGAAATTTGCATGACTCCTAGAAATATCACTAATAGAAACGATTAGAATTTTTTCTGTTTTCAGTTTATTTAAATTATTGTTAAAGTATACAAATATTCTTAATTGAAAGTAAAAGTGAACAAACTTCCTGACGGCAAATGAGGTAATTTATAGGTGAATAATTTTAAAAATACATAAAATTTGAATAATAAAATGTATGGATGAAGCTGTTTTTCCCATTTACTTCTCTTATGAAATTATTCTCAATGTCTCATTAAGAGAGGACTAGAAATTGATGAGTTTATTAAAGCAAGAACGAATTCGGAAAACTTTGGAAAAAAACTATAACTTGTCCCAAATGGTAGCTATTTTTTAATAAATTTTCTGAAACGCCTTACATCAAATAACTTCTGCACCCATGGTTTCTCCTTTTGTCTCGAAAAGGCCTATTTACACAAACGAGGATACTTTTTTCTCCCCAACGGAAGCTCCGGATATCCGACAGGAGACTATCAGCAGGAAAAAAAAAGTATTAAAGCTTCACTCCATCGAAGTTTCACTTAATATTTCATGAAAGAGAAGTTATTAATCGATCTTCCTAGACTTATGACCCCACACGCTATAAATAGAACGCTATTTGAATATCTAAATTTGGTGGTATTCAAAGATTGGACTATCGTAATAATTAATGGAAATTAAGGTATCATTGAAAGAAGCGGGAATTTAATTCCATCAATTTGATTCAATAATTAATATAATTTTGTAAACTTATAAATATCATAATAATCTCAATTAATCATCTTTGGGTGGATAATCGACAGGCAGCAGTTTAATGTAAACTTTAATTAACAATCAATAACAACTTTAATTATAACAGAAAAGCTTAATATGCAATTGATAGTAAAATATGCTGAATATAAAGGTATTTTAAGTTTGATAAACCATAAGGAATAAATTAAAATTCAACAGTTGAACTTTACATTTAAGCAGTTCCCAAATGTACTCATAATTACTAAAAATAGATTGTCTGATGAAGAATTTAAGAGTAATTTAGAATTCTCATGTATATTAGTTAACAATAATCAAATTAAAAAAAAATATTTTGTTAAACATGGTCTTCCTTTTGCATGTATTAACATATTTTAATATATTTTCTATTACAAATAATAGACTTAATTTATAAATTTAAAATGTAAATATAATTTAAAAATAAACTATGAAAATTTAAAACTTTATATAATTTAAATATAATTGTATAAAATATAAATAAAATTGATCAGTTGTCAGCCCTGTTAATATATATATGCTGCAAATTACTATTCTGAAATTAACCACATAAAATTACGGTGCAGAACTATTGCTATCAAAATGTGGTTATATTTTATTGTTTTAAGAAGGATGAAACGTTTATTTAAATGGGTAATTTAAATATCACCGAATGATATTTTATACAATACATAAAAATCCTGTTTCGTAAAACTGAAGTTTTCCTTTAAAGTTATCATTAAAAATATCTTTTCAAAGGAATGTCCCAAATATTAAACTAAAAAGAATCTCTATTTTAGGCCGACAAAAAATTTAACTAAAATATTCAGGAAAAAATAATTGATGTATTGAAAGACCCCAACATTAGATTTAAAATGAAATTTCTATTCACAAAACTAATTTTAAACTAACCTTTATGAAGCATTAAAATCAATCTTTACTCGGTTGGTAAGTGTGTAGCAACAAGATAGCTGTGGGTTTTAATTAGTTATGAAATATTACCTTTTGGTAAGAAGTGCATGCATAATTTGTTCACTCTTGAACATTTTTTCTTTAAAACAGTTTCATGGTTTATATTTCCTACACTTTACCTATAGAGTGATAGATATTTGAGACATACTAGAGACTAGCTGTTTTAACTGTATTTTGAGATTGGATGTATCTTAAAAACGTTTTCTGTTAGTCTTTCTGCTTTCTAATATATTTTTAAATTTTGAATAAATTTTAAATTTCAGCAATTTATTTCATGTTTATAAAATAACTATAAGTTTGAAATATTAGAGAGTTAAATGACAAGTGAAAATAATAAAAATGAAAATAATGAAATTTTGACACCAAGCAATAAATAACCTATTTAGTGGAAGTTGTAAACTGTTTGAACATGGACCGCATATGGCCTGTAGATAGAACTCTTTCAAATATAATTGACCATCCTCACTTGTCACAAAAAAGGGCATAGGTAATTCCAATTCACTCTAATCATTTGTAACATGTATTAAAGTACAATACATTATGTAAAGTCCTTCATTTGCACTCAAATGATTGATGACAAATATTTCTGGGGTATTATTAGACCAAACTCAATACATTAATTAAATCTGATGATTAGATTCGTTATGTGAATTTCAGAACGTTTTATTAAGAACAAGATATGTCCTTTCAATATTTTTTATTGAAATCGTCAGTTTACAACTCACACTCAAAAGTGTATAGGTAGAATTTTTTTTCTAATGGCGGGCACCCTTGAGCAAGTAACATCAGCCCATTTGCCGCAAAGGGGCCGGAAACTGCTACTTATTTTATCGTTACCCGGTGGGCATCTGTGAACCAAGTCACGGAGGTACGGGTAGCATCGCCCACGCCACACCATCACAAACCCGTTTATAGGGAGAGCCACATTTATCCATCATCTGAGGAAATGACAAGAAACACAGAGAGAAAAAGAGAAAGTACATCCATGCAGGGATTCGAACCCAGGTCCTTCCCGTCCGTAGTCAGTTACGCTAACCACTAGACAGGTTGGGTGGCATATAGTAAAATATGCACATAAAAATATTCATGCAAATATATTTCTTATCACAAGTTCATTTTTAAAGTTTTTTATTTACAACTTCATTGTTAGTTTATGCATTTTTAAATAAAGATAATTATGATTTTGAAAGTGTTCAATTTTAAACTTAAAATTATTTTTCCACAAAATAATAATTTCATTATTTTTATATTATTCGGATTTAAATAAACAAAAACAATTGGAATAGTTTTCAAATAGTACGTGAGTTTATGTATTTTTATTTGTAGAATGATTTGAAGAATAGGATTAATATCATTATGCAATAATCAATGAAGACAAATATGTTTATTTTCCCTTTTAATTTAATTTTGTATACATTGAAAAGTAAAATGATTTTAAATGACCTATTTCTTTATGTGCAAATATAGTGCATATATAAATATGATGCAAACATATTTCTATTCTTTACATACCAAACCTTTTTTTTAAACGCTCAACTGTTATACCTGTAGAAAATTCATATTGGTAAACTAGCGCCTTAATATGAGGATGAGGAAAGATAAGAATCAAATCTTTACTATCGATTGAGTTATGTTTAGGGTCAATACATCCTTCGCCTAATAATGGTGAAGTCCTTGGATTGATCAGATTTCGAGCCCTCCTGTAACACAACTTCCCCCAAACTGCATCTGTGGTGTTACCTTATCATCATAAAGAATACTGAGAAAAGGGGGAAAATGATAAAGAAAAAAGCAGGAGAGAGACAATGGAAAGATATCAGATAGAAGCGATAACAAAAAATGGGAAAGATAAGGAAAACAAATTTTTTCTTTATTTTCATGTGTGAGCAGTTGCTAGCTTCCTTTGCTGCGATAACACTTTGTTAGAACAGGAAATAAAGATTTGTATCAACATATAGAGAAATATTATATGTTATGGCATGAGTCACAAATATATTTGTTTTAAAGGTGTCACACAAAGATTTATTTTACTCTATAAATCAGTAGAACTAGGTCAAACGCAATTTTATTTTATACATTATGAACAACGTTTATTCTTCTTTATTATTGTTAACATTTATGTCATTATTTTATATATTTTATTATTTTACTTCATATGTATATACCAATATTTGAACTTTATGATTGCTTAAAATGTTTCTGGATGAGAAACAAGTATATTAAAAAATACACATTCCATTCACAAAATATAAATAAAAAGTTCGTTTAGCATAGGTTCGAAAAAATATAATGTAGTTTAAACTTGTAAGCAACTTGTATTTTAATATAAGTTTTGCTTACCGACAAACATTCTGATAAAAACAAGGCATTGTTTTAAATTATCATTTTACATAGAAAATTAGAAATAAATTACATCTTGCATTAAAATCTATCATTAAATTATAAAATATTACTATTATTTAACTTTTCTATAAAATATTTGTACAATAAAGCAATTTATATTAAGAAACATTAATTTAAATCATTGAGTAATCTAATTATTAAATATTATTAAGTAATCTTTTTAAACAATTTTGCAAAGTCTTTCTGGATGCTTGGTGTAGTGATTCACAGCAATTTAAAATAAAAATAATGGGCGGATGCATCCAATTAACCATTATTCCAAATTACATCTAACTTCTCATTTACAAGATTTTCTCAAGTTTTTTAAAGAGATGTATACGCAGTGAAATTTATAGAGGAAAGGGTTTCGAATATGTAAAATAGAAAATTTAAGACAACATGTACTTCAAATAAATGTTGATTCTAATAGCCATAAAATACAGACCCTCAACAGTTAAAAGTTATCACTCCGTTTTTCTCAAAGAAAGAAGTTACAAAAACTAAGCCATAATCCCATTGGAGCATGATAAAAACTGCCCAGAAAATGGAACATTAACTGAGCTATACATCAGGTTTATGTGCGACATGTTAGTCTTAACGATTATGTAACCACAAAATGGCGTGTTTATAATCTTCCAGCTATTGTTTATGGTGCGATTTCTGGCTGAAAAAAAGCCTATTGCAGCATGAGAGTCCACCAGATGCCCCAATGTAAAAAAAAAAATGAAATTACTTTTGTTACATAGATATAATTAACCCAGTGTTCCTTAGAAAACTATTAAATATATACAGTTGCTCACACTTTGATATTTTCTTTCTCTATTAAGAGGAAATTTACTACGATGTTTGTGCTTAATTAGTCATATTTCTTAACAAATTTCTTCATTAGATTTTTTCTTTATATAAGCTTACGAAGAAACATTTATTTTTGATTTAGGATCACCGCACAAAAATTTGTAGGATTAGGTTATGAATTACAGTTAAAGTACAAATATATGTTTGCATTCAATAATTTTAAAATAAAAGCTCCATGATTTTTTTAAATTTTTATTTAAGCGAAAAAATATTTGAACGAATTATTTAATGCATTAAAGAGCTGATAATAGTTAATAATCTATTAATACATGGTATTTTGGATTCACCCTAAAACTATTTCTTAATATTTAAGAAAGTTGAAGTAAAATGTTTTGCTGCTTGTTTTGAACTATTTTAACCAGTTGTTTTACGGATTCAAAATATTTTATATTTACAATAAATATTAGATCAATGGTCAAAAACTTCATCAGCATAACATTGCTTAGATCAATACCGTAGTTAAGGATTTCTGATTACAAAAACTTACGTTTCATCTACAGTATCGGTGAATCTTATTTTATCACAATAGTTGGATTTGAGTTTTCTTTATAAAACGCACTGATATAGCTCTACCATCTTCTTTTAAATAGTGTAAAAGTAAGAAATCTAGCTAGATTTATCAAGGAAAGTCTTGTATCATGTTAATCATGGAACCAGCTGTACATGTACCAGAACTGCTGACATCAATTATTGTTTTACGATGAATATTGAAAACAAATGGAGGAAACAAAAACATATAGAAATTTTAATAAAGAAAGGAAGGATTTCCGATCTTTCCTTATCAATTCCGAGTGTAAAATGTTTCATTCATATATTAGCATTTAGTCCTTCTTTCAATTTTTATGTTTGAATCCTGAATCTTATATTTTGTATAGAAAATTGTTGAATCTTGAGGTACATTTTTTAGAAAATGTTAGAAAGCCTAGAAAGACAGTAAAAAGGGTAACAGCAAATGGACAGAGAACAATAAAGGATTCCTTAAAAAAAAAAAAAAAAGAAGTCATGCAAGCAGAAATGTTCGGCAGAATCCTAATTTTTTTTTTTAATTTGTAAGGTGTTCTACACTAACTTCTTTTATTCATTAAATAATGAAATATATAATATTAAACACACACATTTCTTCTTAGACTAACTGGAATAATATATAGTCGCGGGAATTTAAAGGAATAAGGAATGCCATTTTATGTAAAGTAGGGATATAAACATAAATAATTGCCAAACTTGTTTTGAAATTGAATAAAAATAATTTAGGCTTCTCTCTTTGTGCTACTGAGCCTTTCAAGAAAACAAATTTATTCATTAAATGAATAGGCAAGTTATAAAACTACACTCTGGAGAGGGGAGTGTGAAACAATATTTTACAAAATGCTACAAAATGTTTTGTATCATTAATTACTAAAATCTTTTTCGCGGATATTTTAATTATTTGAAACATACATAGATATAAAGATGATTTCTAGCGTTTACTTTAAGATTAAAGGGTTTGACATAACCAAATGAGTCGTAGTTTTGAATCAGAGTCATGCGACTACGTTACACCCAAGCGGGTACTCCTCTCCATATTCACGCCACACTAAGAAGTTCACCATGAGTTCAACTCTTAATAAATGCGATTTGTATTGCCCACTCGGAACTCTTGTACATCCTATAGCAAATATTTTGAGCAGTGTTGAATACGTTGGATTGCACGTTCAATTACAGCATCAGTAATACAATTTCACCTTTTTGTATGAATAAGCGGTAGTTTATTATAATAAATTATTTACTTTATTTTATTAATTATATTAATGCAAATATTTTTGATTGTTGACTTTTTAACTGATATATGTTATATATTATTTGACGTATTACATTTAATTAATAATATTGTGCATTTATCCTTATTTTTGAAATTTCTGTTAATTACTTTCAAAAGTGATAGAATTAATAGCATTAAAACAGTAATTTTTCTTCTCATATTTCTTATAAATAGTTTTGTTATAATTACAATTTTGAAATCTCATGTATACAGAAAACTCCCATAACTCTTAATTTTCAGTTCCATATTTTATTAATATCTATTATTATACTGTTTGTAATTTTTT
>JAPDSC010015348.1:304520-325989 GCA_026290005.1 Latrodectus geometricus | reverse complement strand
TATATCAAAGTAAATATATGTATGTATGTATATCAAAGTAAATAAAAATTCATTAAAAATGTCTGTAATTGCAAAAAAGTTGAAAACATTAAAGTGGTTTGACCATGCTTGGTGGATAGCCGAATGATGTTGAAAGTTTTCCCAACATTCTCGTTTATTTTCCTTTCTTTAAACACTTTTATAGATTGACTGTACTAACACTGCGTAAACTCCCAAGTACCTTCTCTAAAATTTATACATGCAAAATTCAATCATGGCCAATTGTTCATTATCCACCAGGATCGAATCTAGGACCTTCCATTTTGAGGAGCATGGTAACAACATTGCACTATTATGGTTCTCAATAAAGACAAAGCGAAATAATTCTAAATATTTGTTCATAAGAAGAATATTTCAAATTAAAAAGAATGAAGTCTAGTTCATTTTTTCATATAAAACTTTTCACATTGTTATTCTAATTTAAATACTGTATTTGGATACCAAATATTGAAAAAAACTAATGAAAATTGAATGTAACCAAATCCTTTAGGTGATGAAAATATCTATTTACCTTCATATAATTTCATTTGTGAGACCAAAACCAGTAGCTGGTTCCTCAGTTCAAAGGCCACATTAATGCATATGAATTATGATTCCTTACAGGTTTTAAATCTGTTTATTAGTACTTTCAAAAAAAGAAAAGGAAAACAAATGATTGTGTGACGCTTAGCTCTTAATGCAGACACCTTTTAAAAAAATCAAACGAATCATGAATTATTTTTGTTTTAATAGTTATTAGTAAAACTAAGTTCAAATAACCATTAACTATGATTGTGTCTTAACTCAACAGCAATAGTTAAATGAATATTTAGATCTATGATCTTTAAGCAACCACATTTATTTCTTCGCATAATTAATTCTTATATATCTTTTATTTAACGTAAAATTTCTTAAGCTCCTTAAAATATATAGTATTATTAAATCAAAATAAACGTTTAGAAATATGAGGAACTATTTAAAAAAATTAAGTATTTCTCCTCAATCATGTATAATTGTTTTCTTCTTTATTAATATTTCAAGTTAGTTGATTTATTTTCCCTACTATCACTTTTTCGTCATGAGACTGATTTGATTTAAACCTATGGATGTGTAAGCATATACTAAGAAGCTGCAAAATGCCCAACATCAGTGTAACTCTGGAAAAGTAGACATAAAGTTACGAGCTCTGACCCTCAGCAACCTGCTCAACATTGATATTTACCGAAACTTTCAAAAGACAACAGAAAACTTCTCAATGAATCTCATCTATTTTGTGAACTCAGAGAAGTAAAACTCTCGGAGCTAGTATTCTCTGTTCAGTTCTGTTTTATATAAATATGTACCAATATTGTATTATAACATGCTTTAAAATCGAACACTAAAAACATGGATACTCTTATTTTGAGTTCTTAAAGATTTTTGCTGCCTCCATAGTTGGTAGTAACAAGGAACTATTGCGATTTACCTGAAAAAATATTGCGACAATCAATGGAATAATAGAGATCCCATTGGTAACCAATAATCTCAACGATTGGTTGGAAGTCACATGGTATCAATCAAAGATTCTGTAAAAAAAAGAAAGGTTCGTCCCGCGCACGTTACCATGCACCTTTGAATGCTATTGGCTGAGGGACCTCAGTTCCAGGAAACTTAAAAGACAGATAACTACATAGAAACTCAACAAGTTGGCCGCGCATGGGGGAGGGTTGTTAGTGCCGCCACCTACAATCCCGGCGGATCGTTTGGCCAGTCGCTCCGAAGAGATCTGTCGAGAGCAGAAGTGATTCTTCTTTTAAGGCAATAGAAGAGCAAATGTCACTCAGGTACTCTTCAGTCTGTTGTTTCTCGCAAGCTGAGTAAGCTATCGATTCAAATTACAATGGTTTTTTTCTATTTTAATTAGAGTGTTTGATTTATTAATTTTCAAAGTAAATAAATTATAGTAAGTTTCTTTAATTTATATAAAGAATGCATGAGGTACACGCATGCAATTATTGTTGCGATAATATAAATATGATGAAAGATAATTGGATATTTATGTATATTAAATTAATAATAGAGATAACTAATTAACTAAATATATAATATTAAACAAACAATGAAATTTCTTCTGAATTTATCTAATATTTGCTACGATTATGTATAAATAATGAAAACAATTTTGTTTTCCAGTTTTAAAAATATTATTACGAGTATCAAACTTATAAATGTTTTAGACATTATCGTTTCTTTTTTTAGAAATTACATTTAAATTGCGAAGATAAAGATTAAACAGAAACAATTAAAACAAATTATTCATTTTTATCTAAAATAAATTATTTATATGGGTCGTGAAATTAAAAGATTTGATAAATTTTCAAAAATTTTTGATGCAATTAAATATAAATAAACACGGCAAAAAAGTGTTTATTTAAAATGAATCTTTTAATTTATGTTAAAAAAACTATTATGTTTTGTAAAATTTTAAAACTTAATTTTTTACAATTATCTGATAATACTCGGGATAAAATGTGAATAATTAAAATAACTTGAGGGATCATTTACTTGAAAAATTTGAGTATGTAGCAAAACTAATAAAACAGTAAGATTCAAACATTATATATTTATTTTTGCATTTTTTATGTTCATCTTGTTTGCGTAAAGCACTTTAATTATTATGTGAATGATATAAGTAAATTATTGTTTCTTGAAAAATAATATTGTTATAGTGGTTGTAAATATCAGCTACTGAATTCATTATTTCAAATTTATTTTATTCATTTTTTAAAAAACAACTTTGCAAATTATCGCTTTTCGGAAACTTGTTTTTATAACATATAATGTCCTTAGTGAACGGAAAAGAAAAAATTGCTTATAAAAAACTTTAATATTTTATAAATGACAGAAATTTTTAATGTAAAAATTATATGTGATTTAATTTATTTTTCAGCAGCAATCAAACGGAAGTTTGATTATAATTTGTTAATGTATGCGTAGTTTTTCGATAGTCATTTGTTATAAATCATATTATTTTCCACTTATTATGAATTAAAAAAAATTCAAATATGATTAAAAATAAAATCATTTATTTTATTTCTTATCAAATTTTTATTCTATTTTAATTTCTTAAATTTATGTTTAATTCTTGAGTAAATGCAAAATCATTAGTTTAAATTCGTATATCAAGCTAAATAAGTGCATACTCTACTATAATATTGCATAGTAGTTTTTTTAATATATATATATATATATATATATATATATATATATTTTATAATATTTGAGTAATGAAAAGTGGTATTAATTAAAAAAAACTATAAGAATACTTGGATGTCAGACAAAAACCATGTGTTTTATTAACAAGAAAACCAATAAACTATTCTCTGATTTCGAGTACCACTTATTTATATACCTAGTTACAAATGTGCAACATGCTTGTTAAAATGAAATTTATTTTAATACTTGGCCTCGTTACAGTTTTCTTTTATTTTAAGTTTACATGTAAAAATGCAAAATTAATTTTGGATGTTTTGTTCATTTTACTGATAATTTTGAAATATATAATGAGTTATATAAACATGAATTACATTACGATATTCCATTTAATTAATTGCAATTTTCATATAAGTTAAAGTTCGTATTTAATTTTTGTGAATTTAATTTATTATTATTTACTAAGGTAAAGAAGAAATGGAAAAATATATGAAGTAAATGAAAGATTTTTAATTAGCATATCTTATTCTACAACATGAAAATAATATTATGATTGTAGTATATTTTTGATTGAAATTGCAGTTTTGTGAGATATAAACATTTTTACATACTTATCTTACATTATACAATAATTTATAATACTTTTATAAAAAAGATTTTCTGAAAAAAAAAAAAAAAAAAAAAAAAAAAAAAAAAAAAAAAAAAAAAAACTTTAGAATTGCGTTAACTACCAGCCTTGTGATGCTAGTAGATACTAAATGTAATCGAGCTGTAATTGAATGGTTTGCGATCTTGACTTCTTCAAGATCGCAAACCGATCTTCAAGGTTTGCGATCTTTAACTGTTAGTGGGTACAATTTTTCCTATTAGTATGAATACTTGTGGTAGCTTCACTTTAAACTAGCATTTGTGTGCAAAAGATCACCAGTGAGCGACAAAATAACCAAACCTAATTATCATCTGCAGCCACCCAACCTGTCTATCGGTTAGCGTATCTGAAAGACCTGGGTTTGAATCCCTGCTTGGGCATGGATGTACTTTCTCTTACTCCGTGTTTCTTGTTTTTTTCTCAGATGATGGATGAATGTGGCTCGCCCTATAAACGGGTTTGCGGTGGTGTAGCGTGGGCGATGCTACTCGTGCCTCCGTGACTTGGTTCACAGGTGCCCACCGGGTAACGATAAAAGGAGTTGCAGTTTCCCGCCTTGTTGCGGCAAATGGGCTAATGTACTTACTTGCTCAAGGGTGCCCGCCATTAGAAATAAAAAAAATTATTATATGGAAATAATAAATATTTCAACTTTTATAACTCTTTACGAAATCTCTCTTACCTCATTTGTGAATTGATTGCAAACTACACTTTTAATATATTTGGAATAGAAATTTGTAATTGTTATAAGAAATGCTTTCTATTGTAGAAAATCGTGAAATTGCTATTGCTTTTCAATGATGAAATATTATACCTACTTTTCAGGCTGAAAGAATCTCAAAGACTATCCCAAAACCTATTCAACCTTTTTTGTCTTGGAAAGGCCTGTTTTTACTGATTCGCAAAACCATTAAATTCGCTGTTGCAATAAAAAATGACAGAACATCTACATTTATATACATATCCTTTAGAAAGCTAGCGGTAATTTGCATAACAAGTACTTTTGTAACTGATGCCATGTAACAGCCACTAAGAATACTCATAATAACAACCAATCGCTCAAAGATCTTTATTCTTATTTCTCTGCCATGCGTTTACATTGAAATGTTATACTTTGTAATCAGTGTGATATATAAAAGTGTCGAAATATTCGAAAACTATAAAGTATTTGCATAATTTATTCATCAGTTTCCTTGGTAAAGAATATTATTTGCATTATAAAGATCTTATGCAATTTAATAACTATAAGTGCTATAGCAAACTCACTGATATCAGATTGTTTGATAGTTTGATTAAGATGATGATCATGTAACATTTTTATCAGAGAATGATCAGTTTGATTTAGAAATTTCCTGCGACTTTAGAATTGTTTTTATTTGGTTATTACTTGCGAGATCTTTTTGTCGCACTCTTGCTCACAATTTGCTTTTTTACTTTCATTTTTGATTTCAAATATATAAAAAAGTCTTAACAAAAAAGTTAAGAAATTCAATTTTTAACATAGCTACAATGTAGTTAAGGGCAAAATTGATAAACAAGAGATTAAAATATAATTTAAAACATATTTAGATTAAATAAATGAGACACAAATTTACTCAGATAAGTAACTTGCTTTTGTTATTCAAGAAATTCATTTAACACTTATTCGCAAAAGTATAATATTTTTATTTCAATTTAACTCGTGATATCAAAAATGTACGTTTTATAGGAGGAAAATAAAACTGAATTTATTTGAGTAAAATTGAATAATTGGAAATATACTATAAGAAAATAAATTCACAATTATATTTTTTATTACATTTTTTTTATTAAACTTTCTATTAAATCTGGATATTTAGATATTGATACATAACCTGAATAAGTTTCCTAGTTTAATTAAGTGTAGCTGATTTTTTTGTGTATGTATGTATATGTAAAACAAAGAAATATCTTTCTAAATTTAACTGTGAAAGCAATTTTTTTTATATTTAAAAGAGAATGAAAACATTTATGCGCAATTCATAAAAATCACCTTAATAAATGGTCTACTTCGACGATAAATAAAAAAAATATTAAATTGTGACATAATATTTTTATCACTAGCAACATCAATTATCTGATTGTAATTCCACAAAAATTTGAACTCCAACTGAAGATAATTCCAGTTTGTCAAAAGAACGTATAACGGCTTTTTCGTCTTCCATCCGTGGTAGCAGCCGAACTGATTTTGACTTTCAGTTCAACAGTTTGTGGATTCTTTTCGTAGCGTGACCATGGCTTTCATGGTTAAGAATCCAATTTAAAGGGTACATTTCGAGTTGTCATGAGTGCAAAAATTAGGGAGATCATAATCCATAAGTGCAAAAAGTAACAGCAGAGCAATAAAAACACGAATTCCCATCTCCCGTTACAATTTTGTTTACTCTACTTGCCAATAAAATATCTGTAAAATCAGAAATTGCATTTTTTGCCATACGAAATGAATAACCCTCTTAATTACCGAAATTATTATTA
The DNA here is from genome assembly GCA_026290005.1 of Latrodectus geometricus. Classification (NCBI taxonomy): domain Eukaryota; kingdom Metazoa; phylum Arthropoda; class Arachnida; order Araneae; family Theridiidae; genus Latrodectus; species Latrodectus geometricus. The sequence continues at coordinate 319,637 of JAPDSC010015348.1, read as the reverse complement.
GGAAAAGTATGTCCTATTTCTTTCTTTCAAATCATGATTCTTAGTGTCATTTTTACTCTCAAATTGTTAACGAAACCCTAAATACTTTATTTGTAAGTGCTACTTTATGAAGTAAAAGTTAATTAACACTTAAAAAAATAATATACATTTAACGCAAATAATAAGATTCTAATCTAAGTATTAAGACAAATATTTGTTTTACAATAAAACATTATAACTTACTTAAACCAGTTAAATGCGTTTTAAGTATGTTTATGTAATTAAATGTTCACATTGTTTACTTGATTACTTTGCCCAGATGTAGAACTAATATTAATATGTTTAGAAAAAATTGCAAGAGCCCTTTTAAACCTTTGCAATAAGAATGGAAAATCTCTTTTATATTTAATATTAAATATTCTTAATTAATTTTGACAGCTGCTATAAAAGTAGATTTTACTGGGTATCATTTTTGAAAATATAATAAAAAGAAGCATAAATTAAATCTGTTATCAAATATATACATGTATAAAATATTTATGTTTGTGACTAAACTAATTAATAGTAAACAAAAGTAAAAGCTTTTTGCATAATTTTAGTTTTTATGTGCAAAATATATATTTTGATTCATAACACCAAGCATCTGATTGGGTTTGAGTTTAAAATCTCAATATTGCTATAGGCCACTTGAAAATCCATTTCATATACTTTTTCAAGAGGCCATTTTAAAGGTAATAGCTCATATTCACATATTGTAAGGAAGAAAACAAGGTAAGTTTTGAATAACTTTCCACGACCGACATGTTTACGGAAAGTAGAACCGCGTCATTCATCTCTTGTTTTTTATCAATGACTTGAATCGAACCAACTATTCTAATTCAAAGAACTTGTTCTTAACATCTTGAAACAAGGGGACCAACAACGAACACTGTATCGAATGAGTCATAAAACGAAGTTGATGAAAGAAGTTTTACTTAAAGTAATAGAACTCAAAATACATAAAATGATGTGCCAAAATATTTAAAATTAATTGCAAATAGCGGTTTCGTTTAATATTATCCATCTTAATACATGTAAGGGTTTATTTTTATATCCTAAAAGCCATCAGAAATAGTTCGAATTCTTTCTTTAAAATAACTTTTGTAAGTAGCAAACTTTAAAGGAAGAAGTTTATAAGAAAAATTTAGTTTTGTCAATTTAACAGTTTTAAGACAGAATAAAATTTTTCATTACAAAAACTTAAGAGTGAAAAAAGACCAGTTATATTAAGAGATAGCGTGAGGGAAATAATTTAACTAGCTATTTTTAAGACAAGGCAGGCAATTAATAATCTATTATCATCAGTAATTCTCTCTTGCTCTCATAATCAAACACATAATTAAAAAAAGGGAAAATATACTTCCATAAGTTTCTCTAATTGAGTCATGACATGTTAATTCAATAGAATTTTATTTAACTTGTGTTATTTATATGGGAGTATTGACAAAATGTGCATGTAAATTTTCCCAAGTTAGCATAAAATGCGCAAGTAAACCTTGAAATTATGTGATACTTTAAAAATATATATATAAGCTTTTTTTTTAAAAAAAAAGTCCATTATTAGTTTCGAAAAATTTCTTTTATATGGTACATTCCTTTTAATGAATACGTCAAATGATTTGTATACCAATGGCTGATATTCAAAATTTAATGGTAGGAATGAGTATTAATCATTCACAAAAAAGAAGAAATTTTTGATTTCAGTCAATATATAAAACACTTCACGGTCAAATACGAGTATTAAACACACACATTATTTTCTAGTTGATACTGATAACTGTGTTTGTACATTTTAATTTAAAAGTTATTTAAATTTTAATAACAATTATATTGATATATAATATTTCAGAATGTATAAATTAAAGGCTTTGAAATTTTATTCTAATAATATTATATAAAGTATAAATCATTGTAAAAGTGAAACAAGTTTTATTTTTAGACAAAAGAATAAAGTTTAACAAGTGACACTCTCTTTCTTTTTGACTTATTAAAATTTTCAGACAATAGGAAAATCTCACAATTCAAAAGAAAAATCAAACTGAAAAAGAAAATTTTGGATTTCCTGCTTGAAAAAGGTTTTCTCTTTTATTTTGAGACCATATCACAATGAAAGACATAAGAGATTATTCTTCAGTTATCCTCAAAAAACGATCAACTTAAAGATCATAAATCAATTATCTTCAAAAGTCAATAAATCTTTAAAACTTATTTAACAATTAAATTACAGATTTTAAAAATTAATATTAGTTAAATTTTTATTTAAAGAAATACTTTTTTTTTCGTTTATAGATTTTAAATGCTGAAATACATATTTCTAAAATACAAAGGATTTTATTTACATACTGTAGCATATTTCTGCCTATATAGATATATCATTATATTTGAATAAATAATTTTTTAATTCTGTTTCTCAGTGAGAATATTTACTTTTAAATTATATGTATATTTTTCTGAGAATAAACACTGAATAAACAATTTTTTTTCTGATTTGATACGTATATGCTTGTGATTTTATCTTTTCACAAAATATATTATATATGTATTTACATTCGAATTTTTAATTTCATTTAAGTAGGGTGATTTGAAAGATAAATAAAAAAGCTTGTTTTTTTAATATGCAAAGGGAATAAAAATTATAAAAAAATCGTAAACACTAAATTTTGAAATGACATCAATTGGGTTGTTAATTATTTTCTATTTGTTTGTATATTTTAATTGAAACTGCTTATTTATGTTCATTGTATTGCTGTGCTGTATTTCATACTTAAGAGTTTGAATAAAAGTATGTTTTGAGGAACAATTAAAAAATAAGTAAATTTAAAATTGCTTAGGTTATACATTTACTGACTAACATTTAATAAATTGTTTAAGTAATTTCCTCTGTACATAATAATTCTCTAAAAAAAAAAACAAGTAATTTTTTTCAGAGATTTTTCAATCATTAAATGAAAATATTAATTCAAAAATATCTCCAAACGGATATCGTTTAAGTATTAAATTTTCACAAACTAATACTATATCTGTAAGCTAGGAAACAGTAACAGGACTTTATTATAGGTTGATTTGCAAATGAAAGCAAGGTAGGCTAAAATGGGATTATTAATTTTCTAGGATCATACTTTCACTATACTTATTATGCTGCGTCCATTAAAAGTTGTAGCTACCTTGTATAGCATATACAAGTATCACAATGAACAATCATACTATTAATGTCTGATATTGGAAATCTGGTATAGCGAAACTGCAGCAATGGCCGCCAGGCATCAATTGATTCAACAATTTTGATGGCGAGCAATTGGAAAACTAAAGACTATACCAAATCAGATTGAAATGGTTATATGGCTGAATATGAGTCCTTCTGTGATTCAAAGAGTTTGCCACCAATATTTAACCATGGATTCGGCACACAGAAGGTTCATACACGAACGGCCACGCAATAGCACGAGTGCCGATGATTGATATATGTCATTATGCTCAAGAAGGGATAGAATTCCAACTCCGAATGAATTTAAATACTCCCTCACTGCAAACTCCAGAAAGTTGGTATCTAGATTAACCGTGCATCGAAGGCTACGCGAACGTGGTCTTTATGCTAGGTGACAGGACACTTCGGTCCCGCTCAGATCACGCCATAGGGGAGAATGTTTGCACAAGACACGTTGGCATATTTGTAGGACAAGTGATTAATGAACGGCTGTTTTCTTTACTGATGAGTCCAGATTTTGCCTCGAAAGTTATAGTAGGCACATTTTCATTTGGAGAGAACGTGGAACTCGTTTTCATCTATCAAACAACATTAAAAAAATGCATTGGGGCCAAGTAGCGTCTTGCATCACTTAAACAGAAAAACATTATGTGCATATTGTGGCCAGCTTGATCACCAGAACATATCACAATCGATCATGTTTGGGACGCTCAAGGACGACGTGTAGTTGCTGTGTAGCAATGATTCCCCGTTCCCAAACAATTAACAAACCGTATAATTGAGAGCATCCCACATCGCCGCATGTCTTGCAATGTTTCTTAGGGAGATCATAGCCCATATTAAAGGTACTTCGCCTACATCAAACTTACACCTCTTATTTTTTTATTGTATATGTATGCTAATTTTTATGATGCCATAATTGCCAGGTGATTTCAGTTGATACTTATATATATATTATATATATTACTTGTTTTGTTTAGCTTACTGTTTTATTTTTCTACGTTCATTTTTGTATATGAGGGCTACATCAGTTAGAACATATGTTGTAAACACCAAATTCCAAACCATTATATTACTCACTTAGTTACTCGCATCAGAGATGGAAGTTGAAAATATGAATTTCTCAGCAAAAGAACACAATCCAAGTCTTTCAATTATATATTTAAAATAATTATATATTTAATATATTTAAAAGGGGAATATTACATATTATCCATGAACATAATACATTCTGAACGCATTTCCCTCAAACACAAAAACGCTACTAGAAACTACAGAGCTTTTAAGATATACCATTAAAAAATTACTTATTCAGATATGAATATTTTTTTTTTTTGCTTTCTGGCTTACAAAATGTAAGTTCCAACATTCAAGCAATTTAATTTTTACAGCATCAGTGAGTGTTTCAGAAACTTATTGTAACGTCACAAATTCAAATTGATTTGAGATAATAATACTGGATGCTTCTTAATGTATCTAACTAAACTACTTTGCAGTTGACAAAAGAATTAAACAAAATTAGATTACAAATATTCCAAATATTTAGTGTATGTTAAATTTAAATTACTTTTTAACAGAAATGTTTTCTACATTTAAAATCAAAACTTTTATCATGAATTTAAATTTTTACTTAATCCTTTCTCATGTAAATATTAAATATATTTTATTATTTATCTAAAAATGCTCATTCTTTACTTTCTGCTACCCTTGATTATTTAAGAATAATATTAATTTATGTAGACTTCATTAAATAAATGATTCTATAGTTTTGTGTAATCAAACAAACATTTCTCAAACTTTTATATTATTCTGTGCTCAAGCAAATAAGTTTTTCATGAATTATCATTAATCTTTCTAGTCATATTTAACTTTAATTGAAGTTTAAATAGCGTGTGTGCTTTATTTGTTCTACCTTAATTTGCAAGCAATTTTTAAAAATAAAAATGAAAGTATTATGTAATTTAAACCTGTAAAATTTAGAATGCAATCAAACTGTAAACAAATGGAAAGTTAAAAAGAGAGACAGAGAGGTGTTGTATCTGGCCCCCTACAATGAAACATTCATAAATAAATATATATTTTACATTTACGATAAATACGTGTGTTGCTCAATTTTTATTTCTTATCTCGCTATTTCAGTTAAATTTTGTGTCTTATTCCTTTGAGAAAAAGCAAATAAGTATTTATTAGACAAATTAATAAGCATTGATAGCAATTGAAAAATAATTAAATTCCTATTTATTTAGTATCTGAATCAAAAATATGTTGATTGAAAGACAGATATCTCGCGTTATAAGTAATTTACAACATTTATATAAACATTTTTGTAATATATTACAGCCACGGCTTAGGTTTTAAGTAATATAAATATGTGATATTATTCAGTAAATAAATTAAATTTCTACTAAAAAAATAATTAAATAACATATTTTTTTAAAAATGTCAGTTCAAGCAAGTCATAACTGAAATATAATTGAGGATTGAGATAAAGCTTAATTAAAACATCTCATTTTTGCATTTATAGTTGCGAGATTTTCGAATTCAAAGTACTTGCTCAATCATAAATCTTTAATTTACTTCAGGTGACTTATGAGTGTTCGACAAAGCATTCAAAGTATTTGTGGAATGAAATTCACCATTCCTAAAGACTCACAATACCTATTGTAAATCTAGGATTTACTAATATTTCAAGCTTGTCTTCGCCCATGATTTCAGCTTTTCTTAACATTAATATATGTCAATTTAGTTGTTCGATCCTTACAAGGACTGTCAAACAATTCTTATCAATGTTTATTTGTCGTTGATTTCTGTTTGTCCTTATGTCAACTAAAGCATTCATCGCGTCACATAAGTGTGATAGAAATTTCAAGTCTTCGATTCGGGACAAAGTTTTAAAATTTCATTTCAAATCACAGTTAATAAATTTGAATGCACGTCTTATGTGAATGACGTTAATATATAAATATATTATTTCATGTAAAATATTTTTCAATGAAAATAATCTTTCTTTAGCAGAATTATGTTGTTTTAGTATTTACTTCTTTTTGTTTTGCATTTATTTATTGTTTTGTCCATATATCAGGTTCTGTAATATCTCTTTAGTTAAAGTTGCATAATACGTATGAATTGCAAAGTTGAGTAAAATATTGACAATTCATATATCAAATCAGTATTTGCCGATTGTGAAAATTTAGTTCAGGACATTAACCAAAGCTGCTTTTTTAAGATTTATGCAATATGTTCAAAAATAAATTAAATAATACACTAGTTAAAGTTGTCATTCTTGTATTTACCAAGTGCAAAATGGTATAGGTAGAAATGATACTAGCTTTAAAAAGGTTTATAAAATCAGTATAAACTTACCTGTTTTACTTTCCTTGATGTGTATCACTTGTTTTTACATTGTTATAAAAAAAACTCAAGTCAATACTTTCTGTTCTTTTTGGGACCTGGTTGCTTATTAGATGGTTACTGCTCTGTTAAACAGTTTGCGAGTTCGAATCACTTCTTAAATATAAATGCTTGAATGTCTCTCATCAAAGCATTACTTCTTGTTGGATTAATTCTCAGCTATTGAAAAGAATTCGTCTGTTTGGGACCTAGTTCAGACTATTCCAAGAAAAGGACTAACAATTTTTCTAATTTATCAAAATATTTGCCAAAAAAAAAGGACTTTTTAATATGTTCGCTCTCTCTCACTCTCTGTGTTTGTGTCTCTTGTAAATATCAAAGTCTAAAACAATCAAAGTCTTTTTAAGAATAATATGTAGCTCAGTTTACAGGAACAAAAATGATGGCACAAGACTTGCGAATACATGAATACAAACCAAATGATCCCGAATATAAGTTTTAATTTTTTTCACATTAAAACATTCTAAGTTGTTTCATTCTAAATTTTGTATTTCTGCAAAGTTATTTGAAAAACAGTAAAATTAATATAATTCCTGACAATATATCACTACACTGTTATTTTAAATTCCTATTTCCTAATAACAAGTCTATTCAGTACATGTCCTGTAAGAAGGAATAAAATGGCAAATCTAGTTATAAGGAATAAAATCCATTTTATTTCTGATTTTTACAAACATACTAATTTCATTGGAAATAGTTAATAATTCAGAAACCAATGTTTCGATGAAATTAGACTTTAATTTTTTTCAGAAACGAATGTTACGATGAAATTATTTTTGTTGCGACGGTATTTTAAGTACCCTCATGAATTTCACTGTTAAATAAACAGAGAATAGTTAAACATCTAAATTATTTAAATGAAAAGATATGATAAAATCAATAAAAAGTAAATTTATTTGTTTTCGTGAATTCACTTAAAATTTAACAATATTATCACAGACTTACTACAATACTTAAATTTGAAAATTTTCAATTATATATATATATCTATTTAACAAGTCAATAAGGTTGATTGAAGTGTGCATTGCAAATGGTTTCCTTACTCTCACAATGGTTATGCTGAAACCTTACTCAAATAGAAAATACTATATGAAGCCTACATGCATGGAACGCTTGTATTCAAGGCATTGAAATCCAATTTTAGATAACTCTGATATATATCATCATGTTGAAAATTTCATTTAATAAGGATTTTTGATACTGACATACTTTTGATAAGAATCTTTCCATGAATTTGAGTAGGTAGAGAAATCATACGTTTGTTTGGCATTGAAATTCATGAAACTGTTTCTTATTTTTAAACACAGTCTCTAATATTTTTTCTAAATAATGTACTTATATGTGTCTGTCAGGATAAAAAATATATAATAATTACTGATATTTGAAAAGAGTAATAAAAGTGATCTTCATCATGCCATATTCCAATAGGCCGTGAAAACATAATGCCTTTTTTTACAATTTATAATTACTAAAAATTATACTATTGGTGAAGGTTATAAATTTATATAAAATTTGCATTCCTTATTTCTCATTTTCACATTGAATTATTTGCTATTTATATGCGTTTTGAAAATAATTTATTAAATAATAAATAGTTATAAATTGAACGTCGAATGTATTGTGTACTCAGTTATTGATTAGCTGTACAATTCATATACAGTTTTAACATAAAAAGAAAATATCATCACACTGAAATTGCTTATACATCAAAATTCAAAGGGTGTTATTTATCTTATTATTTGAAAATTACGCTTAAATACTAATTAATGACACAAAAATAATTAATTAATTAAAATTAAAGGTTATTGCAAAGATTATTCATTATAAATAGTATAATCACAGAGTTCATGTTTTATTTGATGACGAATTTAAATCTAGTATCAATGGTGGTAATTATTAAAGAAAATAAAAAGCTAATAACGTATTACAAATGCTGATAAGGAACCACACATCAGAGAATTATTATAAAAATTGATAAGATTCTTGAATGGCGAAATACTCATCAATTTATAGGTTCAACTCATAATAAATAATTAAAAAATATTTCTAGTTGAAATGAAATATGTGTTACAGTTTTTACATAGGACTTAGCAATCAAACGAATATGAATTTCCACAAAATATTTTTGATCATTCAAAGTAGAATAGCTTTGTTAAGCAATATATGTAGCTGTTAATATTGGAAATAAATCTGAAAATACTACACCTAAAGAAATCATAAAGAATAAGTAGGAAAAATATTTTGCAGATATTTAAATTAAATTCTACCAAATGCAATGATAATTCTGAAGTTTATTCTACAAGTACTTATGTTATTAAAACGATATTTGTGGCAAATAACAAGAAAGAAAGCGATTCGATTTCATAAACTTTTTTTGCCAAATTCGAATTTATATCAAACCTTTGAATTTATTATGGAATATTTTATGTCCATTTATTTAGGAGTTTTCTTAAACTGTGAACATATATTAAAGCATTTTTTATGCATATTTTATGGTTGGTTTTAGGAAATTTTACTTTGAAGCGAAGATCTTTGCTTTTCACCATGTAGATCGCATTTACTTATGTATATCAAAAGAAATGTTTTTGTGTATGTGTGTGGTGTGTGCCACTGAATGTTCTTACACATAAAAGTTCACTATAACTACAAAATATTTATAGTGTATTTTAAATTTACTTACGGGAATGGCAAAGAAAACTGCTTAAGAAAACTATAAAACGTAGCTACTAAGTAAATTTGACTGAGAGCATGCTAGAAATGGTGAGTCGCATAAAATATAGTTTTATTTAAACTGATGATATTTCCATTTGCTCTTATTTTGCTGGCCTGATAGTTCAAATTTAGGCCATCTTTTATGAGTAAGTTTGGAGTTGATTTTTCAGGATTTTGCTTTGATGTTTTGAGGTCGTAATAGATCAAGGAAAATACATTATTCATTTTTTATTTATTTTTCTTGAGGACCATTAAATATAAATCATGAAAAAAATATTATGTATTCTGTTATTAATATATTAAATGTATTTTTAATATATTAAATGGTTATACAAAATGTAATTCCATTCGTTCAAAGAAAAAATAAAATTGTTTTTAGTATCTTGTTTTCTCAGTCAAGGTTTGAAAAATATTCTTAATTTATCTTAGTAAATACAAAGAATTCACTATGGGGAAATAGAAAAAAAATTATAAAGGTTATAAATAATGTTTTGAATGAGAAAATTGCTTTAAAACTCTTAAAACTGAGACATGATTTGCAAAACTCCACAAATAATTGAAAAGCAACCCCTTAAAACAATAACGTAATAGTAAACTAAAATCTTTACTAATTTGCAAGTACACTATTACAATTTTGGATTCATCTACTTAAATTTGTACACAAAAATATGACACGTAAAATTCTTAAGTATATTAAAAGTCCACACACACACACATACACACACACACACACACACACACACACACACACACACACACACACACACACACACACACACACACACACACACACACACACACACACACACACACACACACACACACACACACACACACACACACACACACACACACACACACACACAGCTGAAATCTTCATTATATATGGATCAATAACTTACATTATGAATAAAATGGTAACTTATAATACAGTGAATATTGATGGTAACATTAGTAAAAACAGAGGTGTATAAAAAAATGTTAATAATTAATTCATTAGATAATTATTACGGGCATAACACAGAATAAATATGAAAATTACACCCATTCATATTCATTATCATTAAAATCCTTAATTAAGGCAATATGACATTACATTTACATAATGGCATACACACCATATTACGCAGTACAATTATTTAAAATGCCAAGTCGGAGATGCTTGTTCTGAATGCACACAAGCGGATATTATTTATATTATTTTCGTCTTCTATTACTAGCAACAACAGAAAACAAAATAAAAACACGATTAGTTGTAACTTTTTGTATTTTACATTTCTATAAATTGAATAAATAGAAATTAAATTGTATTTTAACATTATTAATATTCTAAAATTACTATTACATGAACTATAATTATTATATTAACTTTATTAATAATCTTAAATTATTTAGCAACACTTAGCTGAGTTAAATATTTATAATAAAAAATAAGTAAAACTTAATGCAATATGTCATTTACGCAATTTTATTTCGAAAAATATGGAAGGCAAACACCATTAGCATCGTTATATGCACACTTATCAACTTCTAAACACGTATTCAGATCATAAGCAATTATAAAATCCGGTATTATTTCCATACATTGAAATACCTTATTATTGTACTAGGCTAACACTTTTCATTTTTATGTACCTCTTAAATTACTATATACTGCTAAATAGATGGTGGCATTAAGTTGAAAGTTTAGTAATTTTTTATGGGAGGCCGCGGTGGCCTGGTTGCTTAGGGAGTCGTTCTCGTTACCAGAAGGTGATGAGTTCGAATCCCGTCCAAAGATCCGTCGTGTTCACAAATGGTGACTGGGGCACGTAAAATCTGCCGGGTTGCAATGTACTCCATGTTCCCATTACAAATTAATACCTCTGGGGGGTTGGAGCCAGGCTTTGGGTCTTCACTGGGTTCAATCTCTAAATTGGAAGATTCAGGTGCTGCTGTCATCTATGAGCCAAATGTCGTACTTCCACCTTCGTATGAGGGTTCTCTATTCAAAAACGGAAGGCACTCTCTTTCTGAATTCATTCACCTAGTCTCGGACGGGCGGGCTTAGCATTGCCAAGTGTCATCAGAAACAATAACATTTGTTGATTATAAGAATTGTGATAACAATAAATATCTGAAAGTTTCTCTTGAGAGTTGAACTCAATTTAACATACTCACATTTGTTTATTGAAAGATTTATATTGTAATAATAATACTGTAGGCATTGTGTTAACTGTGCAAGACGAAGTCTTAGGAAAACATTCATTTAATTCTAATTTTAGATTTATCATAATAAGAACACTACATTACATACCATTCTTCTGAATTGTGAAGTAAGATTATCAGGAATACAAATATAATCTTTATTGAAATGTAAAAGATAAAATAGAAGCTAATTTGTTTAATTAATCGAATTTTTGAAAAAGGATCTAGCAGTTTACTTAAAAATGTATCTAAAACATTGGAAACTTTTTTTTCTTTGATTACAACTTAATATGAAATTCAAAAAATCGAAAAACTTATCTTTCTTTTCTTTTCAGAGACTAGGACACGGTTTTACTGATGTTTTACTCATGATTCCTTCAACGTGTTTTATTTTGGCAAACTTAGTAAAATTTTGGAATATTCATTAGTACTCCATACTTTTTATATATAAATTTTTACAGCTGATATTTATTTTGTAGATAATATTAAATTTAGAAAATATAAATAAGCTTTTTGAAGTAATTTGGAGTACTTATTACCAAAATGTTTTTTTAAAAACAATGTCTTGTAATCAAGAGTCATTGCAAAATGACGAAATTATTGATCATTCGACTTCCCTTTTGAATGTACATCGAGACAGATTAGTGTCACGAGGCCTTGATAATTTTTCATGCATAGGCCTAGTTAATATAAAGTTGCAATGAATAAGACTAGCACTGTCTAGAATATGTCCGAAATAAATCATCAAAATCACAATAATATTATCTCCATTATCACAACTAGGGATGTTTTAGTAAAAAATGTATTTATATGTAATATATTATTGGAGAGTTTATCATTCATTAAGCTATTGATAAATAAAAAAATGTAAGTCTTCAACTTTTAATTAGTATAACATTTAAAAAACTGAACTTTTAATAACAATAGCTGGCAATATATAGTGTTTTATTAATGAAATAAATGGTAAATGAGAAGTTTATACATGTCTAGTATGCATTTTATAGCATGCGTTATGTTAACTTATTGAATTCTCAGATATAGAGTGAAAAGAGAGTGAAATGAAATGTTTAAAATCATTAAAAAACTAAATCAAATTAATCCAAAGATGAAAGAGCTCCCAAAATTTATGGGTATTTTCCAATATCAAATGGAATCTTTTTCCCCATCCAAAGATCTGCAGCATCTCGACTTGACAATAATTAAAAAGTTCCTTAAAATAATTATTCATTCACAATGCGTAAGTAGTTGCCTATATTTGAAAGTTGGTCCTTATGAAGAAATATTACTTTCGATAATTTTCAATAAATATATGAGGAGATTCAGGTCTAGGAATCCCTACGATATACATTATTTGTGATTTTATAAGGAAAATATTTGGTTTAAAAGTCACCCCACAATAATTCAAAAAGTCATTCTAGAAAGCACTTTCTTTTTTTATGTCCATGAATTAATGAAAATGGTCAAGTAGATTATTTAAAAAAATTTGGAATTACCACCAATTTACCTTGTTGACAGTTTGACTCCCATCGTATAAAATCTTCACTTTACTCGAAACCCATCATCAGTTTTCATAAAACATATGTATGACTTTTTATTATGTATAAGCAATTTTTTTGGGTCCGTATGATGTGTTCTTGAATGCAAAACACATTTAATTTTCTTAAGAATATTAAATTCTTTTGAAATTTCGCGAATAGAGTGTACCAGGACATTCTTCAAATAGCAGTAAAATAATATAAGTATATTATTTATTGTCTGGTAACCATAATCAAGTTACAATTCATTTAAATTGAATTATTTGTTCATAAACGAAACATCCAACAACGAATTCCCTGTTTATGCATTTTTTACTGCGAATATTCTACTGTCATTCAGATATTTGTAGGTTATAAAGTAATAACTTTTCTTTTGCTATTTTCCTTCCAAAGAGATTAGGAATAAATTTTTTCAATTTAAAAGTCCTTCAAAAGAGGGGAAACATCTTTAGAAATCACAAAAGAGCAGAAAACATTTATAAGAGACAAGCAATCTCATAAACATAATGCTAAAGATTGCATATCTTATTATTGTTCATTGACGGAAAAGCTAATCCCAGAAAATAGAAAGCATAAAGTTGTTAAAAATATAATGTTTAGGAATTTACAAAAGGCTTAATATCTTTCTTCAAAAGTGCTCAGTTGATGCCAATTTAAATCCACCTCCATCTTGAGTTTGACACATTCAGATGTTGAATAAAGATTTATTTGATTACTTTATGGAAATTTAGTTTGAAAAAAATAAAATGTATGTTATGGAATTAAATGCATCAGTCTTTTAAATAATCGATCATCTTTAAAGCATTTTTTTTGTTTCCGCACATTTATCCGCGCATTTCAGAGGTTCCGTTTACGGTATTATTCATGGCATTTTTCTGAAAAGGTTTATCTGACGAGAATTTGACATGAACAACTGTTGAATGAAAAATCACAATTCTTATTCATGGTATAATATTACAATCTGCGCTAACTAAAATTTGAATTTAAATAAGAATGGAAACTTTCTTTGACAATAAATGATAAGAACTGAATATATTTTCCTTATATTCTCTCAATGAATTTATATATTATTAGAAACTATGTTGCTATGTTTTGATTTGAAATGTAAATTTCTCTCTTTCTGAATAATTTCTTAAAATATATAGATTTTCAATGCAATCAAACGGCTTTATTCGAATTAGATATAGCATTGCATACATACATCATTATATACATATTCATTAGCTCATAAAATTAAATGAGCATTTAATGATAATATATTTCATATTCTGCTTTAAAAATTAAATTTTAATTTTATTTGGACAAAGTGGGAAAAAGTTTATTTATATTGAAATTTTCAATCATATTCATTGTGGTTTATTAACATTTTCGATTCTTTAATTACTCTTCATTTTTTCTACTAAATTAAAATTAAAATTCACTACTGAAATTACAATTCATGCATACAGTTGTAACCTTCGAACATGAACATTCTAGTGTAAACAATGAGATCAAATATTAGACAATGAAATCATGGGGCATTCAGTATTTCGAACATATGACTGACCTGTGGTCAAACTATTCATTCAATGATTTAGATAAACATGGTTGCCAATAGTATTTAAATAATAGGTTAAATCACAGGTGTTGCAATATTTTGATCAAAATTATTTATGAAACTTAAATAGCTAAGAAACGAATTTATTTTAATCCTAAAATATTCTTCAAAGTAAATTTTGGTAACATGAAAACTAATGAGGTTGTTGAAAAATTTACTTTTATAGTTGCTAAAACTTTAATAAACTTATGCAATTGTTGTACTATCAGAAAAGAATATTTTTTACACTTTGTTGTCAAATGTCAGAGTGTTATTTATATTTCCTTTAATATGAAGGACCTAAGTATTAAAGTTTAATGTAATATTTATGTTGCAAACGATGAAGTCTTATTGCAAATTATTTTTCATAACTGAAATAAAAAATAAGATCCCAAAAAGATCTATGACTTAATCGGTAAATATACTTTAACTTGTAAGACTTGATGTGAATATATTACGAAATTGAGTGTTGA
>JAPDSC010015348.1:277934-304510 GCA_026290005.1 Latrodectus geometricus | reverse complement strand
TTTCAATCTATTTCCAGTAGTTTAAAATCCTAGCTCCACAAATGATTTACATCACACAATTTGCAAATTATATTTATACTACTGGCAAAAATGATTAGATAAAGGGAGAACTTTTGGGAAAATATAATGCTTTAAACAAGCTTAAATAATAATGCTTTAAATAAGAAACATAATAATTTAAATTGTTAAAAGAGTTAAAAAATATTATCGTAAAACAGCTGATTTGTTATACCCAAAAGTAAATATTTCTTAAAAGAAATACATGAAAAAGTAAATTTAGAAAACACAAACGTTTCCAGAACTTAAAGACATAACTTTATAAAAAAAATTATATTTCCAAGTAAAGATTGGAAAAAAAATGTGTTGTATCTTAAAAGTTGGAAGTCATAAAATCACAATAAAGCTGAATAAAACTAAGTTGCAAAAAAGATTTCATATTATTTTGCATGTCTTGTCATAAAAAAGAGAACTTATTCAGAATGTCTCAAAATTCATTTTTACATGAAAACATTGCAATAATCTTCCATACAAAAGTACTCTAAATATTTTCTATATTATAAAAATTAAGTAAGGGTAAATATATAATTTAAAATGAATATATACTTTGTGATGTCAAGCAGAAGAAAATTTAGAAAACTTTTGCATAGACGGTTTATCAAATTATTTCTATGTTATTTGAAAAATAATTTCAATCAAGATAAAAAAAAAAGCAGCAAATACCTTTTAAGGTTAGTTAGCATTAGACTAAATTAGAAATTTCTAAATATTAGGAATTATTCCAAAATTCTGTAAGTTTTCTTAGCTTTGTTAACTAAAAAATATGTGTATTTTTTATGGGTAAATTAGGTTACATAGATTGAAATATCAAAGTCAATAAATTTTATAAAGATTAATAACTTGTAAGACTAATCAGCTTAGCTATAAATAGGCAAGTTAGTGGGTTCAATTTAGCTCAGCTCTATGTAGTTGAAGGACTCGGGTTCGCTCTTAGCAACATATAAACGTGACATTTATTTTTGAAATATAGTTTGTAAGCACATATTAAGGAAAAATCATTAGTATGTAAAAATGACAATTGACGAATTTAGAAAAGGAAATAAGGTTCAAAGAATGTTAAACTCTGATGAACTGATTATTTTAGCTATAACTTATACATATGATCAGATATTCAAGATTAGAAATCATTTCTAATATATAAATTTTTACTAAAATTTACGTAATTATTTTCTGTAACTTAAAGTTTTTTTATGAATTATATTATAATTAAATCGCTCTGGATTGATTTAACAAATTGCATATTTGAATGGATAAGCGTAGTAAATCGAAAATGTTTTAATAGAAATTATTTTGTTTCCCAATATAAATATTTATATAAAATTTATTTTAAATCAGGAATTATGCTTAAACTTAAATTTGAAATATGAAGCATTCAGATCACAAACAGAACGTTAAATATTCCTCGGAATAACTGCTGGAGTAATTAATGACAGCGAAGGTACGTGGAATTGTTATGAGTACATTTGCATAACAGTTACTTTTATAATTTCTGATAAATGTGAAGCGCTACCCTACAATTATTGTCCATTGTTACCCTTCACTTAATATTCATCAATTTACTTGTCCATGAAAGTTTCAAAGTTGTTAAATTAGCTAAAATGGCATTTTGTAGTAGAAAATTAGAATATACATACCGTTGTTAAACGGATAAGAAATAATGTATAACAATATTTTACATCAAAACATAACATTAATATAAATAAAAGATGTTTCAAATAATTTCATTTCGCTCTGAAGATAAGTTTGGTAAGAATGAAGTAAACTTATGTAATAAACTTTTAGTTATATCTTCCTTAAATTTATTTTATTGTTGCTCATCTCATCTATGCATAACGTATTTTTGATTTGCTCTAAAATAATAATTAAATAAATATTCAATTCCCCATTCAATTTAAATTTATTAATAATTGAAACAACTATAATGTTTAAAAGTTTTCACAGGAATTTTTGATTACAAGACAATCAAAAGTTTTTGAAAGCTTCTAAGCATTTAATTTCAAAGTTAGAACAGATTCCAACATTTCTATGCTGATCATAAAGTAAATTGTTTTAAGAAGCTGCAGAAATTAGGAAAAAAAAAAAAACCAATATAATTTGGTTTTGCAGTGAAGTGAAAATTTTTTCCTGAAATATATTAGCATATTTATTAAAATTTTCGTGAAAAGAAATGGCAATTTTTTCTCCTTAAAATGATTCCTTTAATGTTAAGTCTTAGAGAAGCAAAAAAAAAAAAAAAAAAAAAAAAAAAAAAAAAAAAAAAAAAAAAAACTAAATTAAAATAATTCGAAGTGTTGCAAGTGTTTTTAAAATTTGGTAGGCATGTGTAAATAGTTTATGAATTTTACAATTAAAGATAAACATGTGTATAGCAAATGTAATTTAAGAAAAACCAAACTATTTTTATTAATAAACGTATATTTTTAAATTATTTATATTTACTCATGTTTTAACTTCTTAATTAAATCCCATGTTCTTAGTATTGCCACTTTTATTTCAAATTTCTTTTCTAAGTATATTTATATGTACTTTAAAATATGCCGCCCAACCTGTCTAGTGGTTAGCGTAACTGACTATGGATGGGTAGGACCTGGGTTCAAATCCCGTCTCGGGCATGCATGTACTTCCTCTTTCTCTCTCTGTGTGATTCTTGTCCTTTCCTCAGATGATGGATGAATGTGGTCCACCCTATAAACGGGTTTGTGGTGGTGTGGCGAGGGAGATGCTACTCGTATCTCCGTGACTTGGTTCACAGGTGCCAATCGGGTAACGATAAAATGAGTAGCAGTTTCCCGCCTTGTTGCGGCAAATGGGCTAATGTACTTACTTGCTCAATGGTGCCCGCCCTTAGTGCCTATCATTGTGTATTTTACTGAAACATTTACACAAAATCTAACATACAGAAAAAAAAATACCATTGGAAATAATACATATTTTTGACTATTATTTCCAAACAATTTATTTAAATTTTTGTTCCAAAAATGCAAAATATTTTAAATCACTTCTATTTTTAAGTCAGGATTAAATTAAATATCATTCAATAAAATTCATAAATAAATTATTCACATTATTGTCATTTATTTTATTCAGTCACATCATTAATGCACAATTTTTTAAACATTACATCAACATGTAGATGGCATTTCTTCAATTTCCTAAAAAGCAAAAGAATTTGCACTGTCTTCGTAATTTAAAATACCTTTAATGTGAAAATACTGAGATATTATTTTAGATATCAGTCACGTTACTGCGATTTAAAATAATCAAATATTGCTTTTTTGTGAATTAGTTAAATAAAATGTCCGACGTTTTCAAAACACATTTAATCTTCTTTTGATCTATTTTATTTAAAAGAACAATACACTGTAAATCTCCTTTTAATCATGTTGTCTTCTTTCAGTAAGACAAATGCAGCAAAAGGTATCTCATTTTATTTTTCTTAAATATAGAAATAGCTAATATTTTTCATTATTCAGGCAAAAACATAATTGAGGTAAGTCAAGAAAAATGTATTTGAAATTAATTATTAAGTGATGATAATATTTTTGTGGATATCACAAATCAGGGGCCATTAATGTGATTCTCTGGAATAAAATTCTAAAGTATTCGAATCTTAACTAGATATAATAGAATAATGATTAATTTAAATTTTCTAGTTCGAAATTTTATTTGAGGCTCAAAAAATGCAAAGCAAAACACTAACTACTGAATTGAAATTCAATATCTTAATTAACTTTTATTTTAAACAATTTACAAGAAACTCTCTTCATTTATATGTATCTCCTACATACAAAATTTTTTTTGCTTAACACATTTTTCCATTAATTGATAAACTTATTTTTATTAATTCATTTTAACTAATGTGGGTTTTCATGGACATTTTACATAACTAACCTCAATTAATAGTATAATCAAAAGACTTTTATTCAATGATAATTAAAACTAAATTAAATTAAGAAGAGAACTAGTTAAAAAATAAAGGATCAGTCTAATTTTATAGGAATAACGTATTTTTGTGGTAACAGAGCGATGTTTAACGCATAGCTGCAGAAAATAGTTATTTATTATTTTTCAAATTGAAACCAAATATTATCTTATTTCAACAATATGAATAAATAATTTCAGCTGTATAGAATATCAATAATTCAAGTTTTTATCTTTAATTCTTTAAGTAAAGTATGATGTTCATTACAAAATATTTAATAAACTTTCATTTATATTAAACATTTACTTAAACTATTTCCATACTATTTTTGAAATATTATATTTTCCAATCACTCAATTAAACAACTCATTCTCTAATTATTTTTGTTATAAAACCAAGTAATAATTTTTATGCTTAAATACCAATCCTTACTTCCAAAAATTGATTTAGCTAAAGTTTTAAAAAAATGTACTCTCTAAGAATATATTGCTTAATACGATAAACATATTATTAATTTTAGCTAAATTCAACTAATTATTTTTGTAAATGAAAGCTAAATATACAGCTCACAGTAAACGAGCAATGTATTCTGCACTTTAGAAAGAAGTGCAATGCTTTGTAATTATAGGGTGTACTTCAGTAGAAAACGTACTAAAATAAATGTAATTATGCGAATGTGGGAATATCATTAATTCTTTCTACATACTTCGAGTTTAACTAAATATTTTGCAAAAATGAAAATATGACTAATGAACAACACAATGTTCAGACAATGAATGGCCTTGAATAAAATCGATTTCATTTTTCTACAATCATTTATGAATAATTTTCAGCTGCTTTTGATTACAATTTTTTGAGTAAAAAATAAATAATTTTGTATTTCGATTGCTCCACTGTTGTACAACTAAACTCATATTGCTTATAGAAACAATTTTGATTACCTTTGCAAGTTTTAGTCTTTCATAAGCATTAAAAGTGACAGAACAAATTAACAATTTGATTACAATTTCACTTGTATCAGAAAGAAACTACTTGCGCATACGGTTCTTACTTTGTCATTATTGTAACTCGTTAGTTTCATTTTTAAGTTTGTTTTAATGTATCGTTTATCAAAAGAATGCAAAAGAACGTAGGAATCTTTGAAATAAATCTTACTAATTCAAAATGAACTCATATTTGCTAATAATCATTAACTAAATTTCTTTAATTTAAATGAATTGTGTTATTGTTCAATTTGCTATAATTACTAAATATATTTATACTTTTTTTTAATTCATTAAAAGGGATTGCTGATTTAAACTCTAAGCAAAGGTTAGAATATGTAACATAAATAAACTTTTTTCCTGTAATGCATAAATTTCCTCTTTTTAATTTGATCATCAGCTTATATTCAAAACTAATGTTCGCATTTCTGTACCAAATTGGTGATTAATGATAAATGAGATAAATTATCATTTAAATTGAGTAATTCGAGAGTTATAATTCGTTTTCTATAGAGTATGTTTGAGTAAACACAATAATAAAACCAAAGTAAATAAAATATAATCACTTTTGATGATTATTTTTTAAATGTATTAGAGAATATGTAATCACTAAGAACATTTTAAAGCAATTTCCATCTAATATTTTTTTTCGCTTCCAAGCGCAATTTGAAATTATTCATTTTCTGAATCCAACGTATTCCTCGAATGTTAAAATGGGCTTCAGAAGTATTTTCAAGGAACTGCTTCTCTATCTCGTAATCATTTTTTAATTTAGTTTCGCCATTAATAATTTAAAATAATGGAAGTACGTTTTATAGTTCCTTTTCTGTCCTTTATCATAAATTTTTATTTTAAGTCCTTAAATGTGTCATCTTGAAAAATGGAATGACTCACTTCAACGACCAATTCAATGAAGTCTTAACAAATGCTTTGTTGATTAATAAATGAGATTTAATTGTTGGTATTACGTAAAAATCAGCTAAATGGGAATCACTAATTTGTAACAGAAATGAAAACCTAACCAATTAGAATATTCAGATTAAAGTTAATATTATACTTTTAATTAGGGGATATCATCTACGAATTAAAAGCGAAACACAAATTTCACGTAAGAATATCGCCAACTCTTTTTCATTTTGAAACATTTTTCTGCCATTTTTAGACATTCAATTTTACCTATACTTAGTAATTATTTTTGACAGTTTATGAAACAATCATGTTATTAATTTTTAATATTTCAAGAAACAGGTTTTATCGCTACATAATTTTCCTTTTCAACTATACTGATAACCCTTAATGTTAAATATTTTATGTTCATGCAAATTGGACCAAAATGTTACTTTAATAAATTATAAGGAAACATATATTTCATGAATATTTTAATATCTGATACACATACTTCTGAAATCACTGTGAATATTTTTCCTTTCTCTAAACCTTTTTTATCGCAAGTATTTGAGTATAATCTATACATAATAAATTACTTTCTATTTTTATAATAGACCACACATGTGTTTCCTAAGACATTTCCGATTTTTCTAAGTAATTTTAAGGCAAACTCATCAGATTAAAAATCGATATTTTCTTCATTTTTTTCACAAAAAAATTACTAATACATAAAATAACATTGTTGCAGCGTTTACAATAAAATTAATCTCATTTAATCAAAAAAAAAAAGCTGTATGAGAATATGAATCTAAATGTTACATTATGATTAAATTATTACTTTCATTGTATGATGAATAATCAATGTTATTAGAGTGATTGAAAATGATGAAACTGCCAAGAAATGAAACTCAGAAAATTAGTTCAAGTTAAAGAAATTATAAATACTTAACCTACAGAGGAATAAAATGAAATAATATAATAAATTATAATAACTTATGTGGACAAAGCAATTCTTCATGAAAAATATTTTTAAGTAAAGTACACACATATTTCTAGATTTTTCTGGAAGTTATCATATAACAATCAATAATGTAAGATATATTTTTGATTCTACATTTTAGCAAATATTATTGGGGTATTATCACAAAAATCTTGGTTATCATTGCTAGAAAGAAAATGTGGGAAATTCAACATAAAATATAATTATATTATTTTTGACAAGACTTCTAATTATTTTTATGTTAGATCTGTCGGTTATATTAAATTAAAAATAATTAATAACATACTTTCTAATAAATGAAAATACTTATTTTATTAAATAGAAAAACAGTGACACTTATGTTTGCTCTATTTTTAAAAGAAATTTCGTGATGGACATGCATTAGTTTTAATAGTCCATAAAATTTTAATTTAAAAATAGAGCAAACATAAGTGTCACTGTTATTTTTCCAACCTAAAATGTAATATAAATATAAAAATTGAAGGGAGAACAATCCATAAAAAATGTGGGATTCTACTTAAATAATTAGATTCCAAAATATTCATTAAAACAATTCATTTTAACACAGTAAAATCATCGTTACACTTTAAAACTCCTTAATTCTCAGATCATTGATCACTAAAATGAATAATAATGAGTATAATTGTGTAAAATGTTCATATGGCTCTTGAAATAAAGAATGGAATCAATGAAAACTTAAATTGGAATAAAAAAAAAACTTTCTCAATATCGTACTTTAGAAAATCAAATTCAAAAATTAGATTTTCAAAGGTAATGAAGTAATATTTCGTGAAGAATCATAATCACATTACTAAAAGTAATTTCGCTTTTTAAAGATATAATAGTTTTTAAATAATGAATTAAGATCTCCATAAGCTATATATGAGAAAGATTTCCTAAAGTGTTTCATAATACTAAAGAAAATTCAATTTTAAGCTGGAGTATTATTTTGAAGAAGCTGTTAATGGGTCAGTCGGTAAAATTAAATGTAGAATAAAACACAAACTTCCAAAAAAGCGATAGAATTTTTTTTCTAATTTGAAATGGCAATTTTTATTAAAGAAGTAGAAGAAATAAAAATGTTGTTTTAAAAATTAAAATTTCAATTTAAATTCTTTTATGTCTAGATTTATTATGCATATGTGTGAGTAATGTATAAATATATCTACATATGTTGCATATATTGTATATAGAATTAAGTAAGTATTATGTTTTCAATTTATCTTAAAGATATTCCTTGTTCTTAGGCAGTGATATAAAATCATATAAATTGTTAATTTTTGAAATAACAATTTTGTAAAAATTTATCAAAAAATGTATTCATTCACATTTTAAGTAAGGGCATGTCTTTGTTTAGGTTATAATGAACAAACAAATTAATTAAATAAAATAAGAACTTAGAAATAGAATAAACAAAAAATTTACTTCGTTAGATTCAAACAATTAACAGAATATAAAGGAAATAAATCCAATGTAACGTTATTAATTAAAATGCTTTCCTTTAAACTCATGTAAAAATAAGTCTTTACTTATATCGCTTTAGATGGACTTTGGAAGCAATGCTTATTAGATTTCGAAAGGTAAGCGATCCTGCATCGATGTGATCAGATCTTCACTTATTCACTGCCAGCAAGCACGAATAGACTTAGATGAGGGCTTTCAGATTAGAACTCCAAAACCTTAATTATCTTGAATGAATAACAGGAGAGCTCACATTCATTAATTGCGAACATCATTTAAGATGGTATAAATTAGGTTGAAACTGTCATGACAAATAAGTAACAACTTTCTATTTTGCAAAGTCAGTGTAATTGAGCAAATCAGTTTGCAGTATCCAGATGTTGAAGGATTTCCTATAATTGCACTGATGGCTCATTCATTTTACAAAGTAGATGTAAATTAATGATAGCTTACGAGCCGACACGTAGCGTAGAAATTGTTTCTGTGATATAGTTTCTTATTGTCCGATTGATTTTGGTAAGATCAATAAACACTATTTAAATTGAGACGTTAATAATATTCTTCTAATTTTATAACACGAATTATAAAAAGACCCACATAGTTTATAAAAGATTCTTTTATGAATTATTTCAGCTGGATTTTAGAATAATACATGATTTCATTGTGCCATTTAAATTTAAATGAATTCTTAAATAGAAAATCCTATTATTTATTGTTCACATGTAAATCATTCTTATTAAAATATTTATTGTTGCTTATAATAATAATAATGAAGATTAAATTAATTAATGTGTACAAATGATTAAGTTTAGTTTTAAATCTGTTATTTGAAAAAAAAAATTCCGCCAATGAAATGATGCCTTCATTGAAAATAAGTAATCTCGCAAGTCGTGTATGCAAGCAGTACCATGATTTCCGACCTCCTTAATATTTTAATTTATTTTTCTATATTTAATATATATAGATATAAATATATTTAAAATTTTGTGTTAAAATGATTTAATTATAGTACTATGTTTTTTTTAATTTATAAATGTTTTTATGATATTAATTTAAATTAAGTTTAAGAATTAAAAGAGAAATCACTATAATTTATACCTATTTTAGTTCACGTTTTAAAGATAAATTTAAATTTATCTTAAATGTAGTAAAGATTAAATACTTAAAATATATGAAAATATTTTCAATGAAAGAATTATTGTTAAGAAAACAAATTTGGATATTATTTAATTAATTTTATAAAATTTTAAATTTGACGTGCATAATTGTCATTTAATAAAACATTTTATTATTAAAAAATCCTTTAATCAATTTTACACACCCTTATCATTCAAAAATATAATTATCAAACAATTTTTCTAATAACATCTAATAATGAACATTTTAGGCGAATGACAAAAAATATCAAATACTACTTCAAGAATCAGCGTAAAATTATAAGCATGTTTAAAAAATATTAATAAAATGTTACTGCAATGGTGATATATTTAGCACTTTTTAATTATTGTAGAATATGATGAGATGTAGTCAAAAATTTATTAATTGGATTAATTTCTTTTTTAACTGTAACGATCATCTAAAGCACTTATCTAGGTATTTTGTTTTGACAAAGTGTAAATGCGAGTGAAGTGCTTTTTCAATGTCACTTTCGTTTTTCCAAAATCGTTTTAAACGTTTCTCTGGAAGAAATTACAAACTTAATTTTTTGCATAAGAGAAAATAAGTACATGATAGTTAAAAAAATTGCTTTTGATTGGTGAAAAATAAAATATTAATAGAACACAATAAAGTTCTTAAGTTAGCACATTCTTGGGAGTTTATTAATTTTTTTTTATTTTAATTATAAGAAAAAACATTGTCAAAATCTGGTACTTAAGTTGTTATTCAATTTCATATTTTATATTTAATTAGAATAAAAAGCTTTTTCTAGTAAGTATTTTTAAAGTTGAATTAAGGTATCAAGTTAAATATACAACACTGCTTTTACAAACAACAATGCAAATTATTAAAAATGTGTTGGTTTATAAAATTTATTATTGTTAGATATGAACCAAAATTTCTTTGAATTTGTAATGTAAAATTTAAATTTTCGTTTTCAAGATTGTTAAGTTTGATATTAAAGATAAAAAAAATCACAGAAAAATATTGAAATTTCATAAGAATAATATAATTACTTATGAAAAGGATCGTTCATAATTTATTAATTCCACTATTATAAAGAACATTTTTTAATTGTTTATTATTGTTGCTTCTACTTATTATTTTGTTCTGTGTTCTATAGTATCTTCCTTCCTTGAAACAGATATTTAATACATATTTGTATACAGTGATTTAATTTTCACATTCTTCATTTCATAAATATGAAATTTTTATGATGATAATGTAAAATGACTATCATATATACTTAGATATATTTCTTATAACATAATTTTTCAATTTATAAAAATTTAATGCAGATTTTAACAAAGAGTTCCCAAATAAACAAATGATAGTAATTTAGTACGTGATGAAATTGAATACAGAAAAGACTATGGTTTAACTTCTTTTATTCACATACAATACAAGAGATCTTCCTTTATTTATAGAAACCTGATAAGTTGCCAAGTATTTTCTTCAATCTATTTTGAAGTAAATCTGAATTGAAAAAGAATACCGATAAAGTAAAAATTTAAATTTGATTTGGTTATCATGAATATTTTTAGTACACAATTTCACTTATACCTATAAATTAGTCAATTGAATTTTCTGGGTCATTTTCCATGTCATTTCTTTATAATTCATTTGAATCCTTAGATTTGCATTTGCTTCTATTTTTTCCAAAAAGATGTGCAGAATAATGTACTGTCTAAGAAGATATTTATTAAGAAAAAATTTAAGATATTGTAAAATAGATCATGTAAGTAAAAACAGGAAGAAAATTAATAAGTGACATTCTGAATAGTTTTATAACATCACTATATTAATACAAATGATTTTATTTATGAATAAGAGAAGTATAATTTCCTAGTTTCATACTAAATAAAATATATACTGTGCATATCAATGTGATTAATTAATATAAATGTTATTAGCCTAGAGAAAACAAACCTAAAGTTTGAGCGAATGATATTCCTTTTTGTAAGAATGGAGTTTTCTCCAAAAAGAACAAATGTTTCATAAAAAGTCGATAAAATATAATCCATCATGTCACCATTATAAATATCTTTTGAATTAAATGACTTTTCCTTCTTAAAGTTGAAACAAATCATGTTAATGGTATTTTTCCCATTTTAATTTCTATTACTAGTGGTAAAAATAGCTTTTAATGGCTTTAATTTATAATTACTAAGTACTTATTTATAATTTATGCTGAAAATTTTAAACTAATTCTTTAATTTATCATTGATTATTTTATAATGGTAAAAAGTAAATTGAAGATGAAACCTTGTGTCTTTTGTGAAAATAAAACCTTTTTCTAAAATGAGTTTTAAACACAATTCGGACCCATCATAACTACAAAGCTCTTGAACACTGATAAAAATTTAATTTTTATTGAATCACTTTAATATTTTACAAATATTTTTTACCAAAAGTATTTAAAAATCTATAACTTATAAAAAATCATTAGAAGCATTTTTAAATTGCATTATTTATTATATTTAACTAACGAATGAGCAATTTTTCAATTTTTAATTCGTAGTTATAAAATAATTTCAATAAATGCATGGAGGTTCAACATAAACCTTTTATTCCTTTCAATTTGAGAAATACATATAATATTTTAAAAGCAGTTTTAATATTTTATCATTTGGAGGATCTTTTTCCAACAATGGTATTAATTTTCAATGGTTGAAAGCTAGATTAAAGAGTATCAAGGATTTGTGTCCTGGTTTTAATTTTTTTTACAACGAGGAATAGAATAAGAATAAAATTTTTTAAAGTTATAATTTAATAGCGAACATCATGTTTTATTTGACAATGTTTTATGAAATAATGTGTTTAATCCTTGTCGTGTGTTTTCTTTAGAGGAATCATTCAATTATTTTGCATTTGAATGCTGACACTTAAAACATTTATTTTCAAGAAATTTTCATTCAGGCTTTAACTTGTTCATTTACTTGAAAGTGATGAATTCAGTTTCTGGAGATATGTAAAATCCAGGAAATTGGTTGCATTAAAATTAATGTGCTTCACAAGCAAATTAAATGTAATCACACTGTTGACGACTTTCTATTAAGTAAGTTATGTTGACTACATAAATCATTTCCGGCGCTCATATTTAAATATGAATATGCTTGAATGATTAAACATGTATCGTAATAATATCCAACGTTAGAATAGTGAAAAATAAATGTCTTAATTGTGAAATCTTTAAGCTATTGTTTCTCTTGAAAAGGAATATATTGTAAGAGAATCCAGCTTAATAAAACATTACCTGAAATAATACTTAGTAATAAGTGTTAGCAAACCTTATAGTATATATATTTTTGAATTATTATTTCGATTTAAAATACACTTTCAAAAGTAGTAAGTTAAAAAGTGATAAAAAACGTATTGGCTAAATATAATTTAGTGTAAAGAAAATAGTGAAAATAATAATGAAATTAGAAAAAGGCATTAAGATGTTGAAATCATGAAGCTGTTATCTGAAACAATGTAAATTCATGTTAGATTTTATTGCTAATTTAACAAGAATACTAAAACATTCTTGCTCTTATTAATTATAGGTTAAGGTTTAATCTATAAACCTATTATAGGTTAAGGTTTAACCTATAGATTAAACCTTAACTTTATTAAGAAATTAAATTTTTGTCTGTTAAAAATTAAATAAAAAAACTTAATTTTGTATAAAATTAGTTTATATGTAAAGTAAAACTGACTCTAAGAAAACATTAATCCATAAACATGCCTTTATAAATTCCAATGAACTGGCAATATTTGTCATATTTGAGATATTTTAATAATTTAATTTTACTGTCAAGAACTCCTCAATGTTTTAAGTTTTTAGATAATTTTTAGCTTATTAGAAACTAGTTTTAACACAAATAATAAACAATATTCAGATGAATATTATCAGTTCAATCTGGATTTTAAAATGCCTACAAAGTGCAATATAATTATCAAGAGTATATTTTAATATCTATATTAAAAAGTTTCTAAATGTTTTGCAGAAACTTTGCACAGGCTATGACATAGTGGGGAAAATACATATTACGACATTAACCCAATCGAATGCATAGTAAAATGGAACATATTGCACAATAATTTTGCAAATATTTAGACTACAATATTATCGCTTTCTTTCAGTGTAAAATAATAAATTAATCTATTTTATAGAAAATTGTCAATAACACATTTTTATCCAATTTGCAAACCTTGCTATTTTTAGTGTATTTGAAAAGCCCTTTGATCTGTTCTATACGTTCTAAATATTTAACTATCTTGTTCAATCTTCTTTGTAAATGCACTTAAACAAGAGTGTTTTGAGAAATTTGATGGGTTAACATTGAGGAATAATTGCAGAAATTTGTATACCAAGCAATCAACTAATTTGTATGTCAGAAATTTTTATATCAAGTAATAAATGCTTACCGTTTATTTAATTTCTGATTTTATTACATAATTAGAGGTCACCGATAATCCGTTTTCTGATGCTTAGTCACAAATAGTGATAATATTCTTTTGCGCAATTACTTGCTTGAATATCCACGTTACTGGAAAAACTATTACGAATTGATGAAGGTTTAGAGAGTAGTTCTGAAAC
Organism: Latrodectus geometricus; assembly: GCA_026290005.1. Lineage (NCBI taxonomy): Eukaryota > Metazoa > Arthropoda > Arachnida > Araneae > Theridiidae > Latrodectus > Latrodectus geometricus. The sequence goes on along the minus strand of JAPDSC010015348.1, from coordinate 290,456 downwards.
CCAGTTATTGCAGTGGGTACTTTATAGAGGAAACATTTTATTTGGATTTGTTTTAATATTTCATCAATAATTTCTTCTGATTTTCAAATGTAATATTATTTATATCATATTTCTTAAAAAGATGCTCAATTATCAATACTATTTTTTTCTCCTAAAAGTATGTATCCACTATTTTTGCCATCAATTTAGCATCTAACTATTGCTAGCATATTTAGATTTTTTAGACTTATCCTGAAAATAAAAATAATTTGTATTAATTACTATAAAATACTACAAAAACTTAAAAATGCAAAATATTTCAAAATAACATATAATTATAATCTTTGCTTTTACCTTAATGACATGCATAAAAGTAGATTAATTTTATACATAAAATCAGCTAATTTATAATTGCAAATAAAAATTAAATGAACTTAATTAATGAGATCTTGTCTTGTAGTTTGCAAATTTTTTTTTTGAATTCAAACAAAAAATGAGAACTGAAAAAATATGTTCAAATAAATGTGGAACTTTGTTTTATGAATTATAATTTTACGTAGTTCATTATAGCTTTTTAATTCACTGTGAAAAAATATGTACTTTTTTATTGCTCGATTTTGAAATTAAACTCAAAAATAATAAAATTTACAATTTTTGAAATTTTTATAGTAAAAATGTGTTTGCTATCTTATGGCAAAAGTAGCATGACATTAAATATAAATTATTTACTTTAATTTCCCTTAATACTAAACTTAAAATTTAATTTAAAAAAATAAGAAATCCATAATCTAGTACCATGATTAATTTCAATTTGAATAAAAATTTTACAAAATATAGATTTATTGAAAGCATAGAATACAGATAAAAAATTATTTTTTATTTCCTTCGTATTTAGTCTAGTATTCTAGCAAACAATCTTTTTAGTTCAAATAACATGTTTGTAAATTGAATTTCTATTTACATAACTAATGTCCATAACATAAGTTTTACCTCCATATCAAATAAAATTGAATTTTGCAAATTAAATTGGATTTTATAAAATATTAAGGAAAGTAAATAGTAGATAATCAGACTAATTGATAAGAAGAGTCAAAATAAAAATAAAATTATCTGAGCATCTTCTAAAACTATTTTCTAAAAAAACAAGTTATAACGATTTTGTTACACATATTTAACGCAAACTGAATCCTAAATGACTTCCAATAAACAAATAATCGTAAACTGATTGACAGTATATATCTTTAGGATTGATTCAAAAGTTAAATTATGCATTAATATTATTTACCGACAAATAACACAATTTATTTGAACTTCGAAATATATGTTACCTTAATTAACTTAATTCAAATCACCGACATAACTGATAAATATTATGTTAATCCTGCATAATTCGCTTTAAAAATATGCAATGTTTACTGCTAAAAATTTTAAACCCACTTATTTTAATTTATTCATTTAATTAAAATGTATACAGAAGAGTTGTTCTATTTGCATTTAACGATAAAGGTAGAATAAATGTATAATTCACATAATGATTTTTTGAAACTATATACCAAACCTGAAAAATTAAATGTATCACAGACCAATTGCTTGCAAATGATTAGAGTTTTTAATTCTGTGCTTCAATAAAATGTTGATAACGGAAAATATAAATTTTTTATAATTTCCGATTCCAACATTTAATTTTTCTTATTAAAATAAAGCCTGAAATTGAATTAAATGAATTATCCTTCTCGTTAGGAAAATAACTTATGATTTTATATATAAGTAAGCAAGAGGTATTTTAAAATTTTTGAAGGCACATTAAAAAAACAAAAGGAAATATTTAAATATACACATTAATAGTTTCTTTAACTAGTTATGAGAGTTGTTTTGAATGTCAATTTAGCCAATAAAAATAATATTTGAATGCAGAATATTCTGAATCCTTGCTTGACTTCTATCTTAAAAGACCTACTTAATGCTCCTGATTTAGTATTCACAATAATATTGAAGGGAAGATTGTTCGATCACTTTTAAACACCCCTCTTTCACTTCTCAATTCCAACTCCATGCATTGAACCTTTTAATGGATAAACTTCCTTTTCTTCCCTGGCAATTATAAATCTATGTAAAAAGGTTAAATGAAGCTCAATTTTCTTATGAAATATTTCTTATATCATTTAAATTAAAAAATTTTAATTAATAGGTATTTTTTATTGTTAAAGCCTTTTTAATAAAATATTTTAACAAAAACTTGATTAATATAATATAATTTAAATATTAGTTAAGAAGCATATAATATGACTTTAAATATTATGTAAATAAGAAATTCAATAGAACTGTCACCTCAGGAGAAACTTAAAAAAAGATGCCGTTATTCTTAAATTTAAAGGAGGATTTTTCATTACAAAGAAAGAGTAAAACAACAGGATCTAAGATATATAAAAGTCCTTAACTATATTAGCTGAAGCAAATTTTTAGTATTTCTTTAAAAACTTTCCATAACAATATAATAAAATAATAATGGAAAAATATTTGTCATCAAACAAAGAGAAAAATTATCCAGGAAATTATTTGAGCAAATATCCTGGAGTAGTAAAAATCAAAAATATAAAATTCTGAGATATAATTTATGAGGAAACGATAAAAATATTTGAAGTTAGATAATGTTTAGAAAACATTACAGTTTCTATAGTGTAAAAATTTAATCATTGGAGCATATTCTTGGAATCTAAGATATATTCTAGACATGGTGTATTTGGTAAAATTTTTAATCTTATATATTGCATACTGCTTATATTTCAAAAATGTACTGAATGGTTTGAATAGAATTATTCCAAATATGCTTCAACTTAGAAAAATTACTCATGCAGAAAGCAACGATGAATATTTTTTCATCACATAGATTTATTTCTAAAGTGCTATAAATTGCTTTCAGAAAGTACACTTTGAAGTACTTGAAAGCTTTGGTGTTACAATTTGTATGCTTAAAACTATACATTTTGTTTAATATTCTTAGTATAAAACATCAAGTGCATGAAAATGTAAAGATAGCTTAAAAATTACAAGAAATATAAAGGAATTATGAAAAATTGACTCACACACACCATGATACAAACTTCAAATATATCATGGCATGTTATTAAAGCACTAACATTATATACACGTAAAAGTTTCTAAAACTAAATATACGATTATTTTATTCTTCTAATTTATACTTTTTTATTGTAAAGATTATAAAAAAAAAGGTCATAGAGAGATAAAAAGCTCATAGATAGTTATTATTTGTCAATTTAGGTATAAATAGAGCTGAAAATTATTTTATTTATTATACAACTATAGTTTTAAGATAAATGTTAAAATATTTGGAATTCACTGGAACATTTTAAACGAGTTTAATAATTTTCTGTTAGTAGTTTGTTCTTATTTCATGAATTAACATAAAATAAAGATTTATGAGGTTTATTTTAGTTATAAGCACCTTAAGAAATAGGAATTCTTAATTTTCTTAGAAATTGTATTTTAAATTTTTCGATTTCTTTTAAATGAACTTTATGAAAAGATTTAATATATATATAGGAATATTTTTTATAAAAATGTAAATTTAATGATAACTATTCGATAATCAGTGTTAACACATTAGAAATAATATCCTGTATCGCTATTCATAAAGTGGGGGATAAACTATTTTTATTTAGCTCAAATTCTATATTTAGCTACTAATTTTCCTCCAGTGAATTTCTACCTAATAAGAGTGTAACTGTTGTTTCCTAAAAGGTAAATTATATACGGAAATTAAGATATTTATATTTTAAATAAATATATTCTTATCAATAATTAAATAAAAAATCATTATTCATTAATATTTATGCCTGTTTGTCATTTTTGAAAATTATTTAAGAGTAATTGATTTACACGTAAAAATACATATAACGTAACACCAAAATTTTAGTTTTGATAATTGATATATTATGAGTATTATGCAAGTATCTTTTTAATCACTAAATTTATATTTGTCAGCTTACTTAAATTCCTAATTGATAGTGTGGAATATCTTAAATTGATTTTTTTTACATAAAATGTACTTAGATATTGTATTTGAAATGAAATTACATTTCAAGTTGATTTTTTAGAGTAAAATGTGCAAAACAAATTACGGTATATAGCATAGGGCGTAAATTATGTATAATATTAAACTTTGGTTATTAAACATGGAACCGTATCTGTTACTCTGTTTTTAATCCTTTCCGATGTATAATAAAAAACCAGTTCCAAAGTTTCCACTGGTAAAAATATTTCACTCGGTTGAATTACAATTACTTAACAGAAAAATAGCAGATAAGATTAAAATGCTTATTATAAAAAAATGATTATTTGCTTCAGATGAAACTAGAGAATAAAGTCCACTAGATTTTAGTTTTATTTATTTGCTAAGTATTTTATATATTTAAACTATTAACCAAAGAAGCAGGCATTGCAATTTATTATTGAAGGAATTAAGTTAACCAAATCACTTCATCAAGTAGCTCCTAAACATTTCTTTTAAAAACTTCAGAAATCTGTTCCAGGTAATGAAATCAAAACACCCATTTCAGAAATTGATGTCCTAGATATAATAAAAAGAAATCTATAAATTATTCATCATTTTTTTGCGATACCCTGTTTCTTTATACTTTTTGTTTTAAGAATACAATAGTTTTCTGATAGAATTGTGAAATAACCCCATCGTAGAAGGCAATTTAAGATCTAGAAGGAATACACTACAGTCGAAATATACATATTTTTTAAAGTATCCATTTTATGCCCTAAGAAAATATTCAGGTTTCTGAAAAAACTTTAAGAACTGATATATATTTTGATAAACTAAATCTGGGGCCTTTTATATCTACAATGTATTTTGTCTTACTGGCAAGTTCTGCGGTTTAGAATGTTTCTTTTAAATGTCATTATTTCTCTAGTTCTGCAAAAATCGAGCAAAATAGTTTTTATTTCCCAGTATATTTTACAAATATGTGTGCAATGCTATATCCTTGTGTTAATGTTCATAGTTTTCAAAACCTCTGATATTTTACAATTTAAAAGTATTCGTCTCTGTCTTTCAGAAATATAAATATATTAATGTACAATGATTTCTTGGAGAACAAACACGTAGTAGTTGTTTAAGTCAGATTTACATAAGTTTTAATAGTTATATTATTCACATTAGGCTATACATAAATCGGAGAATTTTACGACGACTATAGAATATGAGTTTAAAGCCATTATTATTTGGGTTTTCACACACACAGGCTTTAAATAAAATAAATTGATTTTTATAAGTAATGTATATCATTAATGTAGAAAATAAGGGTATGTTCGACTTATGCTATTTTAATCTGCGTTAGGCATTATTTTATTTAAAAGCCATGGAAAAAGTAATGAATTAGTTTTTCCATTTATTTGGTAAACAATACGGTGAATAGGTTTTGAAATAAGTATAGTAATGAAATTATTACTATATTATATTGTTATAGTAATGAAAATTGAAAAAATAGATATGAACGGAATTCATATTTCATATATTTTTTTCATTTATTTCACATTTTTTAAAATAGATTTAGGAAGAATTATATAAAAATCAAATTTATGAATATATAAGCTTCTTTAGTTATCATTCACAATTAAAAATGTGCTCAAAATGTTTTTCAATTAATGTAGGATTTTACTCACTTTTATTTTAAAATGTTAGTGTTTTAGTAAATAAGCAGGAAAAATTTCATTGGTTTTTTTAAAAATTATAACTGCTAATAAAATTAATTTAATGCTTTGTAGAGCATAACTCAACGGCTGAAAATATGCATGAAGGTTTAGTAGTCTGTTAACTTTTCATCAATAATAAAATCTATTCACTGTTGAAATTGTGGAGACTTAGAGATATTTGCAATTAGTTTTAGAATTCTTTATGAATAACCTAACAACAGAAAGCTAGATTAAAGAACATGCTTTTTGCCAATATATTCCTTCGATGGTTGGTCATATTCGCATGTCATAAGGAAGAAAAAACAGAAAACTTCTAACAGACTTGTATATAGTAAGTAGAAGAATAATGATTAGAATCACTCATCCAACTCAGAGCAATCTATTTCAAAGAACTAAATCTTTTCACTAAATCACGATGATCCCTTACACAATCACTTACAGAATATTTATAATTACAAAGTTTGTATAAAGATTATGGCACAAAATGTTTCACAAAAATATATAAAGTGGAAAAATTAGCCGTAATCATGCATGTTACAGCTTAAACTATATCCAGCTGCAAGAAACATTTTATATTTTCTAAAAGACGTAGTAGAGATACAAAATATGTTCAGAAGCGAGACATTACCAGAAACAGATAGAAAACATAGAAATTAAAAAATGATTCCAATGTTTTTACAAAATGTAATGTAAAATGTATTACTGCATTTCATTACTATTTTATTGATCTATGACCGTCAGGACATATTCTGCAAACTACATTCAAATATAACATTTCACTTTATGGAAATATTTGAAATATTCCTCAACTATTCAAAAAATTTTCTATTACTTTTACTATATTGCGAATATGTCAATAATATAAATTTTTATTTTAAAATTAAATTATATGTAAGGGATTTTAAGAATAATAATATAGCTTAATGTTATTCAAAACAATTTGCAGAGTGAATATTTGTAATTGACGATATAAATTAGGATAGCCTACTAAAAGTTAAATGAATTATTGAGCTTTAATTTTTTAGAATATTGTATCAAGACAACTATGTGTGTATGAACATTCAACTATTCACTGAAATTCCATCAAGAATGTACCTCTTAGAATCAAAAGAAGAAGCTTATAATTGTTGATATCATTGATGATAGCATGTAATTAAAATTTCAAAACAAAATAACAATTACTATATTGGACCAAAACAGTTCATTTCCTTCTATAATATATTCTAATATATGCAAAATAAATGCTATTTAAACAAGGGAATGCAATTTTGAAACCACAGACATTGAAAATGCACGCTTACATCAGCAAGTTATCTCTACTTGCCTCAAGTAAACATTACTTGCTGATGTAATGTATGCCCTCCTATTCTTAAGTAGTCATTCAAATAGTATTGTTAGTTACGTGTGTGTGTTAGAGATTTTCAAGGTTTCCCTTTAGCTGCAAGAAAATTTTGCCCATTTTCCAAGAAATTCGAATTAGAGGGCACATGGCAATAGCTGACAAATGTAATGGTGACGTTCTCTGCGAAAGCGTCACTGTGTGTTACTGCATCGCTATGCAACATTTTAGATTCAATAAAAACGGGGAATGATCCATCAAGAAGAATTGATGGAACGGTTAATCTGGCTTTTTCCGATAGTGAATCGGCCGCCTTTTTGGAGGTTCATGACCATACCATCGGTCAGGCTGGAAAATAATTAGTCTGGACTAGAGCGATGCTGCTGGAACAAATGTTTTACCTGCCAAACAGGGGAATTCCTGTTATAGCCCAATGATGAGTTATTATTTTACAGTCTTATACTCTCTTCACGAGTAGTGCAATAAATACATAAAATCCAAATAATTCATTGAATTGCTAAAACATTAGCAAGACTTTTTTGAAAACACTGATTCTCTTTTTCAATAACTCTCTCTGCACCGTTATTAGATTATTTTCTTTAAAGACTTTAATTTGTGACCCCTCAGTGTATATAAGGCATGTAATAAGAAAAATATAAAAAAATGCATCTACTCGAACCATTCAAAATGTTCTTAAGTATTGCGGAAAATCTGTAAGTTTTAAATATGATTTTTACAAACAACTTCATTTTCAACGTTTGTCCAGTTTAATTATTATAATTTATTTGTTTCATTGAATGATAAAATTTCTCTGCCTAATTTATACGTTTAAAGTAATGCCCGTTAAAAAAATCTTAATAAGTAATTTAAAATACAGTTTTTATATTTCGTTTTTCTTAGCCAAATACGTCCCTTCTCAAATCTCCTTCAATCAATTAATACACTTTTGAAGTCATAATTTTTTAAATACTTGAAATAATAAAAAAAAATTGCAATATCAATCCTATTTTCAGTTTTAAATAAACATGCGAGAATCTAAATCATTGTTATTTTTATTAGCATTTGCATTCATTTTCCAGAAAAAAATTTCGTTCTTTTTAATGTTCATCTTAATTTGCCCCTGATTGTTTATTTTATGCTAAATTTTTAGATTGTTTTTTTTATTTTCTAAAAGAAACATATACTCTGATTTAGATTTAGCAACGCAATAAAGGAATTATTCTTTTTTAAATGTTTACGAATCACTACACTATTTATTTGTTTACTCTTTGCGTGTGAAATATCCATTTTAGCAGTAATATTTAGAGGAAAAACTGCTACTTCTTTAACTGCTATATTACTATATTTCTGATTCCTTACTTTTTATTTTAGAGATGATTTTTTACATAGTCAGTAACTGTGATGGTTTCAATATAATGTTTGCAACTATAAAGTGTATTTGCAAGGAAAGAACTTTTCTTTAAATTTTTCCTTATTTTTTCATGTTTAAAATTTTCTATAAAATTAATTATATAAAATTTCTATGCATTGATATTTTAAATACATTCTTGGAAAGGGTTTATTTATTTCCTAATGTAATTTTGAATTAAAACACTTTCGATAAAATTAAGTCAGTTAAATAATTTATTGATTAAATAATTTACAATATAGAATCCGTATAGGAATTTTGCTTATTACAGACTCTAAACTCCTTTGAAACCTATTAATTAATCATACAAAAAATAATCAACCTTTCACAAATCAACCAAAATTCCTAATCATATATTATTTTATAAATTTGATTAAAAAAAATCTATTTTAACTTTTGTTCATTTCAAAGAGAATAAAATTTCCTCTATTCAGATAACTATATTTTTAATGGTCTCTGTACTATTTTAAATATATGTGGATCGAATAATCGATTAAAAACTTTAATATAAGATTAATCGGAATAATTTTGCAGTTTGAAGTGATTAATCAGTTTTCAGCAAACTAAAACTGGTGATAATTTTAAATGACTCATTAATAATTTTATTTTTAATTTCTGAGATAACATTTGCTTAATAGTTATAGATCTTTTCTTAATTTTAAGGAAAAGTTTTCATTAGTTTTCTCTCTGTCTCTCTATCTATAACCCAATAATTATTTGTTTTAAAAGTTTTTTATATGGAGAACATATTAGGATATAATCATTTTTTTTTCTTGAGTTATATCCTTTAAGTCCTATTTTAATTAACATCCTTAATGATGACATATGTGATAACCCTCGCAAAAATTTGTGATAAATTCTGTAATGGTAAATAATGATATATTATGATTAATTTTAGCACATTAAATTTTCATGTACAATAAAATGATCAGAATTAATCTAGAAAATTTGAATATTTAAAAAATGGTTGATTTGTTTAGCATTAAAATAAGCAGTCATATAAAATATTTTTTATCAAAATGCTTAGGTGTCATTAAAAAAGCAATCAGTCCATTTACTTATTAAATTAAATTGTTATTTTAGGTACTGGAACAATTAAATGCGTATATGAAGATTTTCTTTCAGTGTTTAAGAACAACGTATTCTTCATGAAATATTTTGCTTCTATTGAGAATTATTCCCCACTAACTTTTAACATTTTCAAAGAAATCAATGATTTTAGCATTTTATTTACTTTTATATACTAGAAATGGAAACATTTTCTATTTCAATTACGTTTTACAAGATTACAGAAGATTGATTTAACTACTAACAATAAAAATAAAAAATATTAAGAGGCACTACGAATCCTTTGAAAGATTATTTTGTAGCCAATTTTAACTAAAATAGCTTTTGAAGAATGGTTAAATAGCTTTTGAAACTGTATTTTGAAATCATTAAGGCTCTTAAACTATAAAAGGTCTACACAAATCCAATATATCAACTCTAACCAAATAAATAATTACCCAAATAAATAATTATAATACTATTATGAATTTCACATTTAAAATACATTAATTGTTAACAGTGTCTGCAATGAGAAACAGATAATATAAAATTCTAAACTTTAGTATTAAATTTATTTCAGATTAAAAAATGTACCTTACCTGTTTACTCCTATTTCAAAAAAAGTTTCATTATTTTAAACTGTTTTCAACACTATAAACTTCATTTATTAAGTTATAATATTTGGCCATTTTTTGTCAAAATAGGTAAATTACTGTTCCTTTGCTTTTACAACACAATATTTTTTAATTTCAACACTTCCATTAATTACATATATACTACTATACTATACATAATACACACTATAAATTTTACTGATAAAACTGTTAGTAATTAAATTTGAAAAAGGAAAATAATGGAATGCGCTTCAAGCATCAAAAATGAAATGAAATGCTGCATGAAAAATATTAAGATTTTGGATGATAACATTCAAGGATTAAATTCTAATTTCAAACTAATGAAACAAATTAACATTTCAATATAAAAAAATTTATGAATATATATATATATATATATATATATAGAAAGAGACATTATATAATTAAATAAAAATACTTTCACACATTTTTCTTATATTTTCTAAAGCTTAATAAATTTATTTGTTTGGGAAGCCTTTGTAACATCCTTTCTAAATACTAATTTAAATTCATGATCAAATAAATTTGTTATTAAAATGATTCCTCAAAAGTAAAGTATTCCATAATTATTTACATGACATTTTAACGATTTATTTAGTTCTCTTTACATAAGTAAAGTGTTAAAAAATTTTCGTAAATTAAAACAATTTAAAATAGAAAAAGTCTAGAATAAAATGGGCCACTGTAACTTTGCAATAGAGTATTTAATGAGTAGGATGCATATAGAATATATCCAAAGATTTATTGAAGCTCTTTCTTGAAACACTCTTCAAGTTGGTCTTTGGACTAACAAAAAGTTTAGTGTGTTAAATTAAATGTCTCAAATGGCTTTAGGAGAATATTTGAAAAGGGTAAAATTTTACTGTCATATTTGCTGTTGAGGAGTTTCAGTTTGCCACAGGTAGTCATCACCTTTTTAAATATAAGAATAAAAAATTCTTCAAAAGGATCAGAACAGTCAAGAGTGTAAATATGAAATTGTTAATATTTCAAATTTGATCTGAAATCATAGTACTAACCTTAAAATTGATTCAATTGCTGATGATGAATTATCTAGTAGCTTATCCAGTGAACAATTTATTTGGTGAGGAGTAATGTAAATACCGGACGCAATATACTTTTTTGTAAACTGATGACAGTTTACTTTACTAAGACTTCTTTTTAAGAGCTGAGAAAATTTATAGTAAGTAAAAGAAATTGGTAAAATAAACTAATAACTATTCCATTGCTAAATTTTAAAACTAAATTTTAATTTAAATATATGTTAAAAAAAACTATAAATCCACTCAAAGCCATCTTTGACAATATATATGTAGTTTTTTACCTGTCTATTTAATCAGATCTTTTGTGTTAAATATTGAAAATATACATTAAAGTGATTAAACTCAAAATTTTAAACATGAACATATGTATACATTGAGTTTGAATTACTCTTTTGGAAAGATTAAATTGAGTATCTTAAATAAAATAATATGGAATTAAAAATTTAGAATATCTTCACCCTGCATTGGTAATTGCCAAATAATCTGAAATAAGCACTAAGGGCAGAAGAAATATTTTTAGAGAAACTAACTTTCGTAGTTAAAATAAATTTGAAATCCGCTTAACAATGAAATCTCGCTTCGCACCACAATCATCTACGGTATATGTTTCACAGTCAATGCAATTAAGTGGGTACGCCAGAGTTAGAAATTTCCTGTCATTAGATCTGATTAAAGTTGCCCTTCGTCAAGCCTGCCTTAGGAGGTTTCTGAATATGTAAATATTTTTGAGATTTCAGCAGCGGTTATTTGTTAATAAATAACTTCTTGGAAGAGTCCAGACGTATCTTTAGCAACGGAACATATTAATACGTATTAAAGCCAAGAAAGTTCGGAATAAACAATGTCTTAAGGTGACTATTAAGACATCTCGATGAAGCTCTACGTCTCATTTCCTAAATCTTTAAGATCATCCTCTTAAATGTTTATCTTGCGTAAATACTTTCGCACTTGCTGGGGGTAATCTACTTTCTATTTTAGTTTACAACATTTAATTAGTTTCAAACTTTACCATGAGTAAAACTTCAAATAATTTATACACTTATTTGATATTTTTTAAATTTAAGTTAGGAATTAAAAGAGAAAATATATTCGACAAGTAAATTTATATCATATCAAATCATATTAAAAAATTGTAGCTTATAATTAAGAGCTCTAACAAGAAATGCAATGAAAGGCAGAAGATATATTTCATAAAACATTTCAACTATTTTAAATTCAGAATCATTAAAAAGTCTTCTAACTTTAAGATTTTACTTTGATGTAGTAAACATAAAGTCAAAGTATTTAAGTTTGCTCCAGAATTAGAAATTTCCTGTCATCAGATCCGTTTACAACTGCCATTCGTCAGGA
>JAPDSC010015348.1:230337-277924 GCA_026290005.1 Latrodectus geometricus | reverse complement strand
AACAATGACCCTCCAGTCACAAAAAATCAGTCAAATTGGTCATTGTTGTTCGCAGTGGTTTAGAATCAATTCCCCGATGTCGGCGGTATTAACTTTCATAAAAACCTATCAAACCAAACCACATATTATATAATAATTTTAGTAAACATCTTTATGGTTATTATAGTACCTGAAACATTTATTTAACTTAAAACTTTACCTCTAATCAAATAACCTAGCTTTTTAAGATTACTAAAATTTCTTAATAATAATATTTTATGAAAATATACACAGAGTTAAATTCTTAAGTTTCTCATACAAGTCTAGTTTTTAAATTCTATCATTTAAATATTATGAATAAATAGAGTATTGAATGTTTTAAAACACAAAAAGACAATCATCTAAAAATGTGGTCAAGAGCAAGAAATAACATATTTACGAAATTTTATAATAAATTTTAAAAGTATTCTGATCTTTCCATTTCCCGTTAGCAATTTCACATCTTAAGTAAATATAATTTTAGATATTTAATTTGAAAAGAAAATGAAATAAGCGTTTCTGCTAATAATTATAAGCAATTTCCTCAAGCAATGCCTGAAGATAAAAAATTTTCGACTGTGTTTTGTCTCAAATATGGTAATGATTGTTCCATTGGCTAAAAATCAATAACTTAACAGTTTTTACAGAACGAATAATTTCATTGAAAGCGAAGTTGAGTGAAATTTTCACAAAGTGTAACAAAATTAAAAGGTTAAAAGATACATAACTGAAGTTTATTTCCTTTTAACTGATTCAATTATCTCCAACGTTTCAGATTTTATTAGACGAATAACTTAAAAGCAATATTGTTCCTTTTCAAAAATAGAATTCATAACTGAATTCGAAATTGCTATTAAACAAAAAGGGATTGCTATTTAAATGAAATTTCGATTAAGGAAAAGGGTTTTTTTTATTTGACAACATTTTCATAAATGCTTATGGAAAATTTGTATATTAAAAGATACTTGATCTAATAATTTCTGAAAAATTCCCTAATCTAGAAGTTTTATAACTGAAATGAAATTACTTTATTCTTGCCAAGAGATTTGAAAAAATGTGTAAAAAAATTATTTCTTTTCAGAATGCAATTACGTTTGAAAATTTATAAGTCTTGGCGTTTATAAACAGAGTAATCTATATTCACGGATAATCATGACTTTACTTCAAGTTATTTATTTTATTTTAATGTATTATAAGTATCACTCACAGTGTAAATTATTGTATCAAATAAACATGAATTGATAAATATATTATGTAAAAACAATTGAATCTCAAAAGGGATTTTTAAAAGTTCTGCACACTTTTATAAGAATAAAATTGTGTTTCATATAATTGTGTTTCTACGCACAGCAATTGAATTGAAAAGCTTAGATCATGATACGAACTCTCTGTAAACGAAAGTAAAATTTTACAAAACTCAGAAGTGTCAAAAATAATCTAAGGTAATGATCTAGAAAATATTTCAAAACTATTTTCATGATAATTTTATTATGCAAAAGTTTAATTAATATAAATATGATAGAGAACCTTTAAAATAAACACCTTTTTTTTAATACCATGAGAAGCAATATAGTTGAATCAAATAATTTATTTTACTTTCAAACAATGCTATAATCTTTTGGTAATAACATCTTGTCTAGAACAAGTTTAAAAATTTTATCTAACATTTTTTTATGTGCTTGTAAAATATGAGCTTTCTAACTCAGATTAATGTACATAAAATTCTTCAGTTTGTTGTAATATGTTTCTCATTATCTCAATAGACAAAATTTCAAAAGTTTGAGAATATGACTGTAATAGGTGAAAACTACTGTTAAATACAGTGCAAAAATAATATAAATTGTATACTGTTATAAAATACGTGATATTGTAATTATTGCGAAATATGAAAATTATTTCTAGGTAATAAAATTGTTAGTTAAAAATTACTGTTAACACATGACTTACAACAAACTGAAACAAAATAAAAACAGTTTTAAAACAGATATATTTTTTATTTTGATTGGCTAACTCAAACACACATAAATTCATTATATCTTTCATATTTAAAAATTATTTATATTATTATGTAATTTAAAGGAATTCTTCATTCGGCAATCATCCGTAGAAGTGATATCATTAAGAAATAAAATACAATTTTATTTGTTTATCATGAAGTAACTAAAAGAGTAATTTTACAAACTTTATTCAGCGAGAACATTTTGTATCTCAAAGGAAATAAATGTGTGTTGTAAGATGATTTATGTTTAACTCGCGGTATAAATGTATATATATAATGTATTGTATGCTGTATACAAAAATAATTTAACGCTACTGGTATCAAGGTTACAATTTTAAAATGTTACATATGTATACCATAGAAAATTTTTAAATTGTGTTGTATCTAAAAGGTACACATCTACAAAAAATATATAAAATTTATTAATTAGGTTACAAGTCAAATTAATTAATAAAACTAAAATCTTAATGAAATTATTAATTTTTTTTTATATATCCGATTATAACTATATCTATCTCATTAAATTGATGAATAAACATTTTTCCTTAGGAAAATAATCATATTTTTATTTTCTCAAACATCGAAAATAATATTAGAGTTATGTAGTTTCTCATTAGTATGAGTTTTTAATTTAAATTAATTGACTTTATTATGTAAATAAAATCAATAACTTGGTTAAGCATGTAAGTAATCTAGTCGCTATGTTTTTATGCTTCAGATAATAATACCCTTATATACAAACTAGGAAATTATTTTTGTAAATTTGTCTATGAATATAGCTTCTAGATGTAGTTGCTTTATTTTTGAAAATTATTGTGACATATGCCTTCGTAAATGTTTCATTAAATATAAACTGAAAATAAAAAAAGGGAAATAAATTAGCAATAAAAATACATTAGGATATTTATCAGCTTTATATTATATGAGTTGATTGTAAATTAAAGTCTCCCTCTCTCATCAATATATATGTGCTAATACACGATATGATACTTTGAAATGAAGAGAGTATTTAATTAATTTTTATTACCAAATTATGTAGCTTAACTTTCCAATAATTAAGAAAAGTGAAAATCAATAAAGGTATCGATTTTAGATTATACGATATTCATTAGACTTTTTATCGATATAGAATGACAAAAATGAAAAAAAATCATTACATTATATTTTGTAATTATTTAACGCTGAATGATGAAAATTTACAGCAAGTCAAGAAAAAAATATACAATATACTTGATATTGCATTAACTTTACTTCACAACTTGTTTTGAAGATTGATAGTGTCGATAAAATAAACTTAAAAAGAAACAGTAAAATAATTCGTTTTCATTAAGCTTGTTCTTCACCAGTGATAATGGTATTTATTCATTTAAGTACAGATAAGAGTCAAAAGTGTAGAAGAATATTATTTCCCAGCTTGGAAGAGGGACACATTAATGCCAAGAAAAAAGAGGTAAATTATTTGCGTTTAATTAAAAAGCGGTGAATATTAATGATTACTTAACGAAAATAAGCATTTTAAATAGAACTTTTAAAACCTATGAAACTATTTAATGTTGATCATAAAAAAATTAACGAACAAATCTTGGTATCACGAAATTCATTGCAAAAGTAATTAATCATTTTCATAAAAATTTAATTTGCAGAATTCAAGCAAATGTCTGAATAAAATATGTCTCTTAGAAATTTCCTGTGTATTAAAATTTACGCAAATAAAATAAAAAATGAATTGTTACATTAAACGTTTCTATAAAATAGATCTAAATTGAATTTACTGTCTTTGTAATTTTTATTTAGCATACAACATTTATTAACCTCACTGGCCTATTGCTTACATGGTTTGGAATTTCATTTTTAATCTAAGTGATCTAATGACAATATTTTTAAAAATATATATTTGATGCCGATTTTCAAAAATACATTGTACAACTTGGCTTTAAAAAATAATTTTCTGGTGTGTTCTTAAATTATTTCTCTCGAACATCTGTAAAATAGTTTGATGTAGCCAGATGTGTGTGCATACTACTATGTGTTTTGTAATTAAAGTATGCAGTATTTTGCAAATGCATGTTCCAGGTAAAAAATACGATTGCTGAATTTATTTTCATGTTGTTAATTTAATATAAAAATCATTCATCAAATTAAAATAAATAATACGCAAATGTAAATCCAATCTTGTCTTGTTATAGTATTGTAAGAATTGGAATATATATATATATATATATATATATATATATATATATATATATATTTGCTCGTAATAGTACATTTCATCAACCAAATGTACTTTTACGAAACAAAAGTTGATGAAATAAAAAATCAACAGTAAAATATTGCAAGGGGATTTCTATTTGAAACCGCTTAAAGTCACACTTTTTATGTGTTATAAATGTATCTTTGAAATGCATGTATTGAAGTTGAGCTTATACTAATTGAAAACTACATTTTGAGATACTGAAACAAATTCATCCATTAAGTAATACGTAGGGTATACAGTTTTCACTGTAATTAATTTTTAGAAATAATGGTTTTGTACTTTATACTTTAACAGTATTATTTCATATTTATTAATTTTATTCATTAACTCAAAATATTTTTCTCTATAAACTTTCTTATTTTATTCAATCATCTCTTTAACTTAATTAATATTCAATAAGAAAAATCTAATACTTTGTTGCTTGTAACTATGATTATCAGTATACTTGTAAAATCAGTATATTTTTTGTTTCCTATTCCTGTATTAATTTCTTAATTTTTTTCAATATCTAGAATTTTAAAATTAAAAAATATATATTTTTTTTATTTCATTTTAGTGCAATATGCAAAATAATTGAAATATGATTATGAAATTCTATGATAGCTTCAGTGAGGATCTATTATTTTTATAAATAAAAAATATAAACATATTTAGAAGTTTAAACAATTTTCAATGACAAAAAAATATATTACAGGTCTGGTAAACTTCATTGTGACAACAGTCATATGACTTAATATGCATATAAATCTCATTCTTGAAGCTTAATATCTTATAAATTAGAATAATTTATATTTCAACGAAAATAAAGGATTGGTGATCATTATAAATCAGACATATAAGCAAATTATAAAAGGCCTTAATCACGAACTCAACAACAATGAATAAAAATCATTAAGAATTTGTTGAAAACTTTCTATTTTCTAGTTCAAAATATACAATCTAAGGAGCAAGAAAATAATCAGTAGTGTTTAGTGTGACTCTTTATCCAACATTCAACTTCATGTTATTTTTACCATTCAACGAGAAGGAAGTAATAATTCTCATGAGTGTTCATTTCACTTAATGATGTCTTTATAAATGAGAATTATTTCAAACAGGAATGTTATTCACAAGCTGTTTAATGAAAAATACATCCATCATTCGAAAAAGTTGAATACTGTTAAAACGAAGAGTCAGTTGTTTTTTATTCTCGCTTTAAAACAAAAATAACTTTTCTACCCGGGGAGAAAGAAAAGGATAGTTCTCCCCCTTAATGGTACCTCTAACGACGTTCTTCACTTCGGCGTTTCTTAAAGTTGGGAGACTACCTTACAACTTGCCTAATGACCTGTCCAAGCAGAAATTCGTTGCCTTGAAGTATAAGGCCAGGTTGAACAGAAAACACTGAAACACACATTTTTGATTGTAAAATACTGTAAAAGAACAGCTTCCTTTTTAAGTGCTTAAAACATTAAAAAAAGTCCTGTCCTTGCAATTATTTTTGATTTTAAATCAGTTGTATGATAAAAAAGAACGTCTGAATTTTTTGAATTTCAATTGTGACTATTCAACGACTTGAAACAGTTAAAATCTAATGACAGTAGCGTACTTTCCATAATAAGTTTTCATTTAACAATGTAGATTGATTCATAAAAAATTTTTTTTAATATCCTCTCAAGTAAAGTTTCATGTAAAACTTAAAAAAAATATTTTGAAATTTTTCTTTGGCAATACATGAATTATTAATCCCCATGGCAATACATGAAATATCTTATTTGATATCTTCTGATGAAAATCATACGCTTAATATTAGAAAGAGAAATCTTTTTTTTTTTTTTAAATTAAGAAAGAATTAAGTATGTCGTTGATCGTTGTATTGAAGGAATTATTTCTTAATTGCCAATTTTTTTTTTTCATTTTCAATTAAAAAAGACTTATTTTAAAATTTAAATGAACATGTTAATAAAGGTACATATACTTTAGTATTTAATTGAACTCACAAATTATGAAATGGCATATATGAAATGAGTTTTATAATAAAAGTTAGTTCTAAGTAGTCTTGATTTTGTTTTTCCAATATTTTAGTTAGTATTAAAATTTTGATGAATTTCACTTACAGGGAATTATAAGTACTAAAATGTTATAGAAATAACAAAATATAATGATCTTCTTGAATTTTTTTACAAAAATTGTCACAAATTTCAGAGAGAGTTTGTGTTTATTAGTGGTCATCCTTATAAAGAAAAACAATTCGTAGTAAAAATAATTTCTTAGAACACATCGTGAGAGCTTCTTCATCTAGTTTTCTTTTTTTTTCACTTGACAGTCATTGGAGTGATAGATCACCAGTTGTTTTTAACAGGCAGTTTGTTAGATGCCAAACAGTTTCAACATCATTTATTCATTATCTCTTTTACCATAACAGTGTTTTAAACTTAAATGAAAGCTTGTATCTATAAACACTTTCTATCAATGCAAATATAAACATAATTTGAGTTTCATTAATATATGAAAGAGGAACGACTTTAAAATGAGTGTGGAGAAATGTATACAATCAAAGCATTTGTCTAGATATTTCGTAAGACATCTCAAGGTTAAATTTTTAATAGAAAAATAAAGAAGTTTATTATCTTCACATTTCTCTGTAAATATTAATATTTAACTTCTAATTTAATTAGAATACTTTAGTTAATAAAATGTACTTAATCAACTAAAGAAACCTGAAATATTTGTGAGAATACCATAAGCTTCAAAAGGAATAAATTACTTCAAGTGGAATAAATAATTATGTTCAAAAAGTTTCACTTTTGCTTCGCTGAATATTAAAATAACAGCGAAGATTTTTTTTCAACATCCAAAACCAAACAAAGGAAACATAGTCCATTTTTTGTAAATTTTTCTTTCTTTTTTTCCGTGAGTGTCCTTCAGTCAAAAAACTTACAAAGCTTGCGAATAAACTAAGCATGAGTGATAAGAATTTTATTTTATGTACCAGGTATGGAATTTTTATACTACTTGAAATACAAAAAACTTCGATGAAGAGGAACATAACCTTTTAGATATTTTAATAAAATTGATAGCAAATTATCAGAAAACATTACCTTGATAAGCTATATTTTTTGTTAAAGTGTAAAAAGTTTTTATCATTAAGAATATCTTCATAAAAAGTGTGCATTTATTCTTAAGCTAAGCGTCCTCTCAAGAAAAAATTAAAATATTCATTATGGGGTGAATAATAAGGTGTCTTGTTTTTATATTTAAGTTAGGTTAAGCTTTTCACGCATGAATAAAAAAATATTCTCTTATAAAAGCTGACACCAAAGAAATTTCCATAAATGTTCTTGTAAAAATGCATAATATTTTTATTATACTTTGAATTTATTTCAAATATCATGCAATGTCTAATAATTTTACTATAAATATAAACGAACTAGTTCTGTTACAAATTTTCATCGAAAATCAATTATTCTATTCTATCACATGTAAATATACTAACTCCCTGCTGTATATATACTGTTAGATAAAAAGATATAGATAGAAGTAGAAATATATCCATATATGGATATATACTCAGAAAATATTGAGTTGGACCTACGAAACTTTTCATATTGTGATATCATTAAATATAAAGAAGATTTATATTATAGCCTTAATAACAATCAGTGGGGAGAAATATACATTCAAACACTTTGCAATTTAAAATTTAAAATATAGCCCAAACTCATATTCATAGATAATTATTGTTGTACTACCATTTTTGATATTTAGGATTCCAATAAAAATTATTTTAGAAAGTATGAATGATGGTAAGAATTTTTCAGCAAGGATAGTATAATAAGCCTTAGTGAAGAAGGTTGATCAAACATAAAAATCAGCCACTATTTTGATAAAATAATATGATAGAATGGTTGTTTTTACAATATAAAAATAAAAACAATAATCAATCAACAGACTTATAAACCTTTTGGCAAACAAATGAGCAGATATCGGAAATCAAGAAAGCAGCCATAACATAAAATTGTGATGCCTTAATTCAGTACTAATTACCATAAATGCATTGTCATTAAGTGATACTATTCATGCATATAGAATATGAACCTCTTCACAAGATATATTTATTTTCATGGATTATATTAGAGTTTTAGATAAAATAATATCACAGAAATCTCCAGCATTCAGGTCTCGAGATCCCATATGGTAGTTGGCGTTAACACCACAACATAGATTGTGTCACTTTCAATGGTCTCATAGAAGCTAGGCGAGATCATTGGTTAAATTTAGCATTAGTTTCTGCGCCGAATAATGCTGAAAAAGTTGATTTGGGAAGAGATGTACTTTGAGATAATAGACCATTCTTATCGTACTGCAAAATACTATGACGTCTCTCAGGTCATTTGACGGCGTATAACATCTGGGGAACTGCTTTTGCTGCGAAAGGCTTTCAGTGATACTTGTCATCAAAACCACTCTCGATTAGACAAAAAAAATAATGTGTAACAAGAAGATTGCACGAACAGTGGTTTCCAACTTGTCGTACTCCAAGTCTTCCTACCTATTCTAGTATTAATCGATAACTGAAAAATCGGTTCGTTTGTCACCTCAAAAAAAAAAAGAATGCAGTGTGTTCGTGACATATACGAGCACCAGAAACGGAAGAACGAGTTGTTTTGACTAAATCTGAAGCAATTCCTTCCATAACAGGAGTGGTGGCATATGAATTGGGTAGTTCTTAACTAATAATGCGGCGTATTCTACATGAAGGACACATATATCCCAATAGCATGCCGAAAGTACAATCTTTGTACTCAGATTATTATCCCTGCAGGGTAGGCTTTGTGCAGTTGGTTTAAAGGTTGCATTATACCAATCTAAGAATTCAAGAATTTGTATTATTTAGTGATGAGGAAACATTTAGCAGCGAAATGATTTTTAATATGCGCAATATAGAAGTTTGGAGTGACAGTAATCCCCACTGCATTACCCCTCATAAGCAGTGAAAGAAATTTTTCGCTTAGGCAGGTATCCTTGGTGATTGCTTGGTTGTCCCTTATATCATGCTGAAACATTTAAGTGGACTAATATACCGTATCTTCTTGGAACAAGTACCCAGTTTATTGCAGGTTGTTTCTCCCCTATGCAGAGAAATATGTTGTTTAAGCACAATTGAGACACAACGCATTTTTCCATCAGGCACAGTAAATGTTACATGTCCCGCACGATGGATCTGACGTGGCTGACCTGTGGCTTGTTTTCCTTGCTCACCGGACCTCAATTCAGTGGACACTTTCTTCTGGGGGCATATAAAATCTTTAGTGTACGAGGTCGTAGTGAACTTAGCTGAATATCATGGCGTGAATCATTGCTACAGACAAATTAATATAAAACCAGGAATCTTTGAGAGTGTGCGCCAGTTGCTTCTTCTCCAGTGTCAAGTGAGCAATGACTCAAGTGGTTGGTGTCTTGAGTATTTTCTGTCAGTTTCTCACTAAATAATAAATCTGATCATGGAACTTTAGGTATCGTTCAAATGCTCTCCTAGCACTATTTCAAGTTGTCCTTTACACTACATCAATTGGAGATGACTTCATGTTAATGGATGACAATTGCATCGTGTTAACTTGGAGAATGATTTTTTTTTGGAGGCAGAAATATCATATGAAAAAATGACCAGAGTTTTCTTCGGACAAGAACCCAATGTTTGATGTATGTTATAGACATTCTATGCAGGCCACAAACTCTCCAAACATTGGAATGACCCTCCTGGAGGAGTAGGACAGTATAACCCAGACCCTTATCCAAAGCCTCATTGAGTCTATACCTGAAAGATGATTAACGTTGCTGGCTCTTCTGAGAAATCATACCTTCTGCTATAAAGAAACAAACACCTGCTGTAAGGAAACATTTTTTTTTTTTTTTGCATGCGCAAATTATGTCTCTTTTTTCCTTTTGTACTCAACAGCTCATTAAAAGGTTTTTTTTTCTGACAAACAAATGTCCCTTATTATCTCATATAGCTCACTACGCCTGTCAATAATGTATGAATCAACAAAGCAACTTCCCGGCCATAGATCAACCTACAAGCTCAATATCTTTCATTTCTTTGTGCCATATAGTAGCAAAACAGTCAATCTGGGTGTCATAAATTTGAGGGATTAGATTAAAGCCTATTTCTTTCCATTATTTAATCAAGAAATTCTTGTTAATAAAACGTAAAGCATTCATAAAGGAAGCTAGCTTTTTTTAATTATAAATTTTTTTAGCAATGCAGTAAAAAGAAATGATACTCTTAACCTCATATTATGCATGCAAAATATAAAAATCCTTTGAAATATTGACATATATTTTTTATGATTAATATTAATTTGTAGATAATCACTTTTATTGTGAGATGTTACTTTTAATTAACTCCATTCACACATATAAAAACAGCCTAATTTAGTTTTCAATGTTTCTTTCGAAATATGGTTTTGGAATATTTTTTTAAAATTTTGGTATTAATAAAGTAATTATATAGTCGACCTACTAAATTAGAAGAAAAGTCTTTTCAAATCTCCACTGATAATAAAGTTTTCTTGATAATAGTTTTGTTTCATAAGCTAACTAATAAAAATTTCATTTTTTAATAATTAATTTGCGTGTTAATTAGCAGAAATGCAATTTTTATTGCTTAATGGTCATGTTTTTCTAAATGTCAGTATAACATGAGTTTTCTAATATAAACCTTCGTAATTCTTTGTTACATAAGTCATGAATCATAATCTGCGCAATTTCGGCTTAAACTAAATAATTTCTTTTCTTTTCTTTTCCATAATATATTCATTAAAATTGAAGCAAAAATTGATTCACTTCATGGGCTTACTTTAATTCTTTTTAAATAACATTTTATCTTTTTTTTCGTTTCAATCTGCTTTTTTTAATTTATAAATCTTAAAATTTCAAACAAAGGCCTCTCATTTTGAATTTTAGTGAAGTCATCATTTTAAGAGTATTTCACTGTTTCCTTCTCAGAATCTCATTGGGTGAAATAGCTTTCAATTCCTTTTTGAATTAAAATTATTTTTTCTAAGCATAGAATTTCAACTTCATTGAATTTATTTTATTGTCATAGATTCTCATTGAACAGTGCTCAGTTCTTCTTTTAAAATTTATTTTGTTTTCCATTTTAGCATTTTTAAAATTGTAAATTAAAGATTTTATAAGACTATCATTTTTACTCAGCAATTTAAAGAAATAACATCAGTTGTATAGCATCAACGTTTAATTTTTGAAATATTTCTGGGACTAAACCAATCACCAAGAAATAATAACATATAATCGTTTTCACGTTATACCTAGTTTTAAATTTAGTTTACCTAAATACTTAAATTGCAATTCATTTGATGTAGTTTGATGTGACAATGTCTTTTTCCAAGTTCCTAAAATATACCAATAATTTTCTATACTCAAACTTCCATTCGAGTGGTATTTAGTACACGATTAGAACTACTTTATGATGTCCAAAAAATAATTTTTGACATTGAACAGAGTGAAAAAGTTTTGATTTTACTTATGGTAGGTAATTAATAAGAATACACTTCATTTGACTGGAATCGTTATTAAATATTTCGACTGGAATCGATTTATCGATTTTTAAGAGTATTTACTTAATTGTATTGTTATAAATAGTTAGATAACTTACTACCTTATTTAATTTTATTACTATTATTTTTCTAATGTATTTGAAAATATAATTCAATTTAAAATATCTAAAAATAATTTTAATAAACTTTGATTTATAGTCAGTCAGTGTCCAAAAACTTTTAAATTACTTATTAAAAATACTTTCTTTAATGTTTTCATTTTAAAATCAATCATAGCTTTGTGGCATTGCATTGAATAATCTGTCATAAAATACAATAATTAATAAAAGTTATATAGATAAATAATTTATTACTAAATAAAGGCAAGAGATTTTAATAAAACTTCAGCTTTCTAGGTAAAAATAGAATAAACGTTCTTTAGCATTACGTAATGTGAAAATAACTATAATATGCACTAGAAAAGAAGTATAAATTTGTATTAGTAAAATACATATTATTTCACTAAATGAAAACATTATTTTTATGGTCAATTCAATAATAAAAATATATTTATGCATTCTAACAATTTATAGTCATTCAACCATGGTTTTAAAAACGAAAACTCTTGTTCCCAGAATGAAAGAAAAGAAATTTAATAACATAACTGTATCAAATTCTATAATAGCAACTAGTTTCTGTTTATATGTAGCCACCTTCGTTTGTGTTCAGCAGATTGCCTTTTTAGGGGGAAGATCTTGTTGGCTGTCTTTTTCACCGGACTAACGGAAAATAGTCTGATAAGCATGATTTATTCTCCAGTCGCGTCGCCAACTTTTTATCGCTCTAAACTTTATGAATGTTCTTCGAGTTGGGAGTTGAAAGTAGTATGGCAGCAATAATAAATTCGGTAAGACTCAATATGTGGTAACTCTATTGCTACCTTTAGTTGAATCCAAAAGCAATTTTAATAAAAGTGTATAAAAATATATTTAAAATATTTCCCAACCTTCAACTCTCTAGATGCTTGTTTATTAATATAACATTTTTTTTTTAATTTACTGATAATTGAGTGTGTAAGAATTATAAAAAGTGAAACTAAATTATTAAATTGCGAATAACTTGGAAATAATTACTAACCGTACCGTAACTTTTCCGAACGTTATCGTGAAACAAATAAAGCTACTAAACGTTAAATAATAAATAAAACATAACTAAATATTAACCAATGAGACTTTAAAATGAGGATAACTTATTATTTAAGGAAATGACAATTTTTTTTCCTCCTGAAAAAATATATAACAGTTAATTTATTATTGTGCGTGTGTACAATTTATTTATGTTAAGATTAAAATTTCCTTTTCTTTTTTAGAAAATCCTTTATATTATTGCCATATATTATAGCTAATCATTATAGCTAAAATAAAACAAGCATATATACAAAACAACCCATCAATTTAGAAACAAAGCTGATTAAACTGTATGGTAAAAAAATTTCTTTTAATTAAATTCTTTAATAAATAAATTATAAGTCCATTAGCATTGATAACTTATGAAATAAAAATTTATAAAGGTGATTAATTATTGAAAACAATTGTGCTACAATGTAATGCATTGAATATAAAAATTGATAAAAACAAGTTAAAATAATTTTTTCAGGATAATAAATCGTTTAAATATATAAAAAGTCTTTTCCATCTATTAGTAAAAACGATGAGTTAAATGTTTTAAAATTATTTCATTTTTAAAAACTGCGCTTCTGTTTTACGAAATATTAAAGTAACTAGCATTTAAACAAAAATGTTTTATACATGATTCAATAAAATTTGATAAAATTTAAAATTGAACACAGTTGGAATACTTACATATAGAAACTTTGACTTGATTAAACTGGATACTTACAAACATATAAAAAGTTTGGCTTGATTAAAATATTGAGAAATCATCAACATATCTCGTTTAGTTTTTATAAAGGAAATAAATAAGTTAGAAATTGAAAATCTAACAATAATTATGTTATCTGTCCCTTATAGCATATTGAATTTCAATAATGCTTTTCCTCTATCAGCTCTCGCTCTCTCTTTTACTATATTTATCAAAATAATTATATTAAAGGAAGTTTATCGATATAGCTTTTTATATCGTTTTTCTAACATTACGCTGTATGTATAAAGTAGCTCTCTTACATTATAAATTATTTCTTAGTTCCTTATTTTTAAAATGTGAATCTAAGTAAACATTATTCACTTATGAATGACGAAGCAATAATAAATAACTTTTATACATACGTTTCTATTGTATTTTATGGAGATTTTAGAAGTGAATGAAAATTCTCTTTTTTATTCTGAGTAACAGAAATAAATTTTCTTTTTGTTGAGCAATATAATGTATCTTACAAATAAATAGTAGAAACATAAATAAAATTTTCAAGCATATATTTTTAAGATTAAAATATATATTAATAGTTTACTATCCTTTTTAAATTGAATATTTTTCAATATTTTATGTTTTAATCATAAACTTAAAAATGTCACAATGCGTTTTTCTTTTGCATTCATTATATTTTATCTAGTGTCAAAAGGAAATTACCACAGTATGTAATTATTTATAAAAATATAGCTTTTAGTTTAAATTGCGTCGTTCTTTAATTTATAAGTTCAGTTTAAATAAATAATTTCTTAACAATATTTTAAATATTGACTCGAATAAAATTTAAACTTTATAAGTTATTTGAAATGGCGTTTTAGAATGTTAATGAAATATTTTCTTGCCTGTATAATTTTATTTGCCGGATATATAAGTGTGTAAATTACAGATGTATATACTTGATGTGCTAAGTTTTTACTTTCAATCATATCCTAAGTTATATTCCTAAACTTTGATGGGTTTTAAATATATAGCTTTGTGAGATTTATGTAAATATTATTTTTAAATGCATTTTTTTATTTCAGTTAGTCACAAAATATATGCTTTCGTACGATGTTTATCCAAATTTACTATTTTTCAAGACTTTTAAATGAACCCTTTGCTTTCGAAAATAATACCCCTAAACCTTTAATACTTAATAAGCGGCACTATCACCATCTCGCATTTAAAGAAAAAAATTCAGGTTTTGCGAAATTTTTATGAGTAATTATAAAATAAATTATGTTATTTTAGTGAGTGAGTTCTTGGCTTTCTTATCTATTCATTATGTGCAAGTTCCATTTTCCCTCAGACTTTCATAGCGTATATTACAAATACTATACTTAATTTCCAAGATCAGTTTTGGAGACAATATTGCAAATTTTTATCGCACGTATAAAAATTTAAGCGGGAAAAATAACGTATTTTATAATGAATAACATACATATTAAATGTTTTATATGTAACATTATGCTTAAAATGATTAAATATAGTTAAAGCTATTAAAAACAAATTATTTATTTAACTGTGTTGAAAATAAATTAATTATTGGTTTATTTATTTTATAAGTAAATCATATGCAGTAAAGAAACATTTATTGCTTTCAAGTTTCGTGTGTTGCTGATATCTCATACTAAAAAACATAAATTTTGCTTTGAACTGTATTGTATTATCTTCTGATTTTTTTTAAGTTAACAGGTTTTAAAGTTAGTTGCGCCAAATTTCCTTAAAATTAAATACCAGTTGCTCTTGATATTAACATTAATAATTTACATTCAATTTAGAGAATTTATTTTACCGTTAAAAAGTCATTTTTACAATTTTGATCATAAAATCAAGTATAAACATGATTTAATGAAGGTTTATTTTAAAAATTCCTTCATATTTCTGACAATTAATGTATATAAACATGACATACTTCGATTTACATCTATTTATTCATTTAAGAACTATGTACATAAGTTACTCAAAATTATGCATTTTTAATTATAGATAAGATTTTACAGTTACATTCGCATACATTTTTAAACAATATTTTTGAATCTCCTAATTTTCATAAAACCATTAGACATTTTATAAGGGATTTTGACACTTCATCAAAATACATGGTTATGGTCATCGTATAGTTTTGTATATAACTCTATATAATTTATTTTATTTTATTATACTTACAAAATTTATAGTTTAAAGTATTTAAAAATGAAATTGTATTTAATATTTCTTTGCATTTAATAAACAATTAATAATATTCCTTTTCACAATTATTATTAATTAAATTCGTAAGGAAGGAACCTTTGTAGAACTATGTGCGTAAAAATAAATTTCTTAAGTAATCATGAGAAATTATCATGGAATCACCAGTAAAGTTGGTATTTTATGGAATCCCTTTTTATAGCGATTTTTTTTAATATTGTGCAAATAATAAAATAAAGGATCTATCTGTATTCAAATTATGTTATTAAAATTCACTTTAATAAAGTATTAAATTGTGTTAGTAATAAGAAAAAGAAGTTCAAGACTCATGGCTATAATCTGATTATTAACTGAGGATTTTTAAACATATATATTTATTTGTGTTCTCTATATCATTGCACCATTGTTTTCCTGCTCATGCATACGTTCACTTAAAGAAAACCAATTAAAACGCACAAAAATATCTGAAAGTTATGTATCTTAATGCATGTATATGTGAAATAATCACTTGGGCTGTCGTTTAATAAACATATTTTCCTCATTTTATCATATTTATTTAAAAATGCTTCATACTGTGCTAATCATTTTCATAATAAAAGCACATCTGTGTTACTTACTGGCCTACTCACGTTAGTAAAGTTTCGTTGTATAGTGAATAATTGTTTGCGAAATATTGAAGCACAGGCAAGAAGGAAAACTTGTTGGCAAGTAAAGTAACAATTTCCAATGCACATAAATCTTTAGAAATGTGGTCTCTTTAGGCAAACCTATAAAGTAAAACGATTTTGCACATTTTGTACCCATACTCTACATTTTATGGGAAAAAACCGACCTCGATATAAGATTTTGCCTAGCGTCTGACTACAGTTGTGGTAAATTGATCACGATATTGATGTTTTGAAGGGGTAAATACTCCCTCATTCATTTATAGGTACGATTTATTGATTTTTGTTTTTCGAAATAAATATTATTCTTTTACTTGCACCCAAGAATCGATATGATTTGGTGTTTTGTTTGTTTATCCAGTTTCTGATTGTTAAGATTAAGGCTCTGACACATTTTGCGTCAATATGTCAATTTCTTTCATGGATAATCCATATTTTAGGGAATTTCAATAAAAAAAAAGAGAAAAAATTAAGTACTTAAAAAAACGTCTTTATTTTAGTAAAATATATATATATATATATATATATATATTTTACTAAAATATATATATATATATATATATATATATATATATATATATATATATATATATATATATATATATATATATATATATATATAGATGCTGACAATTTTATTTATTATTAGGTAAAAAAATTTAAGTATATTAACGTTTATATCATTCTATAAGAATACCATTTTATTCATTATAATATATTCGTAATTTTAATTTGATATTGAAAATTGCTTCTTCCCATACACAAAAAAATAATAAATAAAAAATTAAGAATTATTCGTTTCATGATGATACAAAAATAAACTTTGTAACAACAAATAATTCCCAGTTACTTATTTTATCGGATACTTCAAGCTGCTAGTGGTGTTTAAACGTGACCACGGAGTAGTTCCAGAAAACTTCCTATAACTCCCCCTGACAGCTTTGCATGCTAAAAGTGGCAGGAAAAATTATCATTTGTGAGTGCATTGCAAAAGGTGCTATTTGAGTGCACTATATATATATATATATATATATATATATATATATATATATATATATTTCTCATCTGGCAGCCTTTAAATTATATATTTTCAAATCATATCAAGAAATTTTTAATTTGCTCATTAATGAGTGTTTACTTATTCTTAAGATATACAGAAAATATGCAAATTTAGTTACTAATTTTCAAAAAAAAATATTCTTATGATACACGTTTCTATACTTTAAATATGATTATTTGGATATGTATTTTTGTATAATTACTTAAATTCAAATTGTTTGCTTGACTTGACTGTATTTTCTGATAAAAATAGTTTTAAATACATTTCAACATCACAAATTATTTTATATAAAAGTAATAATCGTTCTGAGAATATAATTTCTTTCAAAAATTATTTTTACCTCTTGTAAAATGAAAGTTTATCTCAAGCATTTTGTTTCAAAATGTATTAACCAGGATGGTATAAATATTGCGTATAATAGATTACAAGTGATGAAATACAAGCTCGTTTATCATTACAGTCTAACATTGTTTGGTGACACCATTGTTATTGATTTCAGCTTTCACAAGCACCGCTATCAGTAAAATATTTATTAAGGAAACTTATTATATGACAAGGTGTATTCAGCATTAAAATTGTTTCCTCGGATATGTTATCTGAAATAGTTTTGTTGTTGAACATCTTTTGTAAATGTGACGTGAGATATATATTTAGATTTTGAAACCACGAATTTAAGTTTATATTTAGTACAATGATAACAAACAATTTGCCAATAAACTATTAAATAATAATTAATAATGATAAGAAATATCTGTACTTTTATAAGCGATAAGGCTATTAACCTGCAATAATTGTTCAATAGAAAATAACATGAAAATGTTTCTCATATTTCTAGAATTATTATATCTATTTCTAGAATCAAATATCTAGAATGATATCATGGAAATTTCCTAATGATACATGTGTAGTTAATTTTTTTCATAAAAATGATCTAAATGATTACGAAAGAACCAAGATTGCATCTTAAATGTTTAATTAAAATTAATCTGTTTTTTAAGTTTTAAACAGCCAAATCGAGTAAACTATCAGAACTAGAAAAGTCAGAGGCAAATTTATCTCACTTTTCATTCTTATATCCCCATTTTTATGCTTAGATAAAACAAGATTTATTTTCTTCATTATTTCTTAAATTCGAATTTATTAAGAAAATGAAAAAATGCAGTTAAAAAGTAAAGCCTTCGTTTTTGACATTAATAAGGAACTGATGAGGGATCTCATGTTCATTTAAATGAAATAAATTGAACTATTTATCAAATATTGGCTTTGTCAAGATAGTAATTACTTTAAATTTTGTAACATTTAAAATATGCTTCCATTTAGCAGTTGTTCTTGGAAGGACAAATTTAATTCCTTTTCATCTGAACAATGACTCAAAAGTATTAAAACATTTTTTGATGCGTAGGTTAGATCAAAGTAGGAAAATTTTATTTTATAAAATTCAATATTTAGACAATTTTCATTCACTCTAAGATGCTTTTTCTAGTATTTTCAGTACCTGATTAAGGAGATATTTTACAATAATATTATGTTTTTATAATATAAAATAAACATTCTCTCTCTAAAGTTAAATGATTTTACTAATTAAATATAATTTAATTATAATTTAAAATACTTGCATTACATGATATATACGAATCAATCCTTTCATATTTCAAAGTAAAAAAATTACATACGTTTAAAAATAATAAATAAAAATAATATGAAAAATATCTGCTATGTATAAAAATATTGTCTGCCTGAGAGTTATTTTATAAAAACAAATTTTCAACCTTACCTATTTTTCATTAAAGCTATCTATAAAATTTCAATTAATACAATGCATTTCAACATGTGACAAGACCTCTTCTTAAAAAGTATTATAACACAAAATGTTGCCTGTGTAAAGAAAATTTAACTACATAAAATGCTTTGGTAAAACTAGTCTCAATATTTTGGCATACTCTAAGATTTTCAAACAATCTAAAAAAATTTAAGCCTTTTTAATTTGTTTTTGTACTAAAAAATCCAGGCATCACTATTAATACTTGTGTAAAATAAGCTCGAATTTAAAATAAAATACTGTAAAATAAAACAGCAGAAATTTTCATAATTTCTTATCTTATCAGGATCTTATAGTAAAATTTGTAAATAATAGAACTTCTATAAATTATGATAGAACTTTGGTGGATGGGTGAATGAATATATAAAAATATCCTCCCATTCCATAAAAAAGATGGATCACTGCAATATATCTCCTATTACAATAAAAATGTTTGGAACACTGTTAAGCAGGAGAATTATCACTTTTATTTCTCCAAGTCTTATGAAATGTATTCATATAATTCACTGGGGCAATATATCTTCAAAGCCTAAAAGCTAAGCAATACTGATGTTTCTGTACTAGATTATTTCAGTTATTTGTGCATAGAAGTTGAATCTTGTCACATGCAATCGAATTCTTTCTCTTCTCAAACTAATGTCCTTTACCCTAGTACATATTACGCAATGTTTGAAATTCTGTATTTTGATGATGACTGCCTAGAAAAAGGACTTATCGTCAAAGAATGAGATTAATTATCTCAGATACAACTCGTAACCCATGCAAGCAGGCAAATTATCAATTAATATGTTATCCTATCTCAACCAAAAATTAATATTCATTTTTATATATATTTAAAATACATAATTTAACTTACATATCTCTATTTTTCATTTAAATAACATTAATATATAAAAAAATAGTTTGCATTTTAAATTCTCTAACAAAATATGGACAGCAAAAAAAATAATATGTAAAATGTAAAATTTGAATACTTGTATCTTTAAAAAAATTATATCATTTTGCAGTGAAGCATAAAACTGGAATAGAAACATAAATTTTTATTCATATTTTTTAATCTTAAAAATCGTTTTCTATCTTATTAATATACATTATTTGAATTGTATTATAAATTGAAAAGAACGTGTCGGATAAATATGCTTAAATAATATTTATTAAAAAATCTTGGAGACTTTTTATACCTTTTGGAAAAATTACAGATAATTGGAAGAATACTTCGACTAATAACTAGTTACTTTATACTAACGTATAAAAGACTGGAGATTTAAAGCATTGAAGTAATTACTACCAACTTATTCAAACATAATTAAAGGCTTAGTATGATCAGAACTTAAGTAATATAATCATATAATTAAATGAATACGAAATCCTTTAATAAGTTATTTACTTTAAAGGGAGCATTCGTAGTTATTTTAATCTTTACTTAAAGTATGATGAATCACTTAAAATATTTTGAGAAACGAAGCATTGAATGCATTTTAAAGAATGTATTTGATAAACATTGTTTTAATTTTTGTGTTCTTTTAGTCTAAAATAATTGGATTTGATTGAGATTCATTGTTAATTTAAAATTCAATAATTTGCTTCACAGAAATCCTTATAGTTTATTATTAAAATTGTCTTTTTGGGATAAAAAATCATAATACTCCTTCTAATTAGATAAAATTTAAGCGAGTTACTTCAATATTTTTAAAGCAATGTGTCTAATCTTAATTTATAAGGACTGTTTATTTTACATTTATTTTTAAAATAAAGGAACAAATTCTTAAACTTCTAATTTATAAATTTATAATTTATTAACTAAATTGTTAAAGTCTTAAAATATTAAATATTTCGTTAAATTCGTAAAATACATTTTTCCTTTATTTATATTACTATTCCTTATAAAGTAATTTATGGAATACAAATGTCATAGTTGAAAAATTAATTATTGCTCAAGCTAAAACATAATAAATAATTTTTATCTGTTATATTTAATTTAAATTCAGTATTGAAAAATTGTTCTTTGCAAAATACAATATGTATGTAATAGGAACATTAGAATTATATATAATTTTATAATGATATTTTTTATGTAATATTAGGTTGGGGAAAATTAAATCCATTATTTTTACGTGAACTTTTTATAACTTCTTTCAGATTCGCTTTGTAAAAAGGTATAAAACAGTTTTCATGTAGATTTTTAGGTCTTGTGCGAAGATACGACTGCTGACATGCTGTCAAGTTTGATAGTTTTCGATATATTTTATAGACATTCTCGACGATGTTGTATCCATGCGAGGTGCATCTTTAGCATTCAAATACCAAAACGGAATCGACGAAACCAAAATTGTGCGTAACTGGTTGTTAAATAGGACGATAAACACCTTTCCCAATTTTAGCCACTTAGTTCGCATTTTCGCCATTATAAAAGAAAAACTAAAATGTATTGAATTTTCTGTTTGTTGTCTTCTATTTTTAAAACCCGATACTCATAACTGAATTAATCAAACAAAAAACCGCAAGAGAATATTTTAGTGTCAAATGTCACCTTTCCAATGAGCATAAATTTGAAATTGTTTGATAGATACCTCACGAGATAGCGA
This sequence comes from Latrodectus geometricus, assembly GCA_026290005.1. Classification (NCBI taxonomy): domain Eukaryota; kingdom Metazoa; phylum Arthropoda; class Arachnida; order Araneae; family Theridiidae; genus Latrodectus; species Latrodectus geometricus. Next base: position 255,891 of record JAPDSC010015348.1, on the reverse strand, counting down.
TCACTACAGACGTCTACCGAAAAAATGATGGATAACTTTTCCCCAAACTAATATTATAATAATATTAAACATGCATAATGCACCCGCTAGTAGTTATATTATGCATATCTATCTATCTACACACACACACATACCTATATATATATATATATATATATATATATATATATATATATATATATATATATATATATATATATATATATATATATATATATATATAATCTTATTTTATTGCATTTAGAAAAATTTTAAGCAAAGTATTTCATTTCTAATGGTATGGGAAATATGTTTTACTATTATCGTTGTACTTATATTAGTAATATAGAGACTTATATTAATAATAATTTTTTGTGGGATGTTTTCCAAAAGTATTTAATCATTATTGTTAAAATTTATCAAATCTAGATATTTGATAAAAATATAATTAATCATAATTTTACTCAAAGAAAATGAAATCATAATGTGAAAAACTCAATGATTATAAAATAGTTAATGCAAATACATTTTAGTTAGCAACATTCAGCATTGTAATTAGTGTGCAGATCTCAGTGTATTCTCATTGTACGAAGTTATGAATATTTAAATAAAATGCAAGTATGAGATATATAATTTTTACTTTTTAAAAAATGAATTTTTCAACTTAAAAACGTTTTATTTCACGTATAACTTTGTAATAATCACTGTATCCTTAAGTGCACAATTAATATCAATCCACTTTGATATAAATCCTTATTTTCTTGATTTACATTTTTAAAAATGTATAAAATCAAATAATTAAATGAAAACTGTATAGGATGTTGTAATATATATTTTTTAACTATTTAACGTCGCAATCTTTAGATTACATTTAAAATTCATGCTGGAATTAGATTTTTTCAAATTTTTGAAAAAGTCTATATGAAAAACTATTAAACTTTTATGGATTTCCTTAAGATAAAGTATGTGTCATACTACAATAAAATCTTACAAAATGTGATCAAATTTCGAAATGTTAAAATTCCACACATACTCTTCAGGTATTTGGGATCGTAGTGAAAAACTGAAAACCTTATGGCATGGTAAAGTACATCATATTGAATGTATGTTTTTTAATAATTTGAAAACTGAGTTGCCGGTATTCAGCCGAGCAGAACCGTTAATATGAAGTTTTCTTTGGAAATTGTTTTGTTCCAAAAGAGAATACACAGCATTCAAAATTTTATTAAATGCTGAATGTCTGAATAAAAGTCCAGCACAATCAAACCAGATAAACAATTTTTAACTTCCAGATTACGTATCTGAATCACAATACACTTTCTCTTAATAAACGCATTTTCCCTTAATTTTTATATTCATATTTGGTAAATAAAATTAACTTCGTGAAGTTAAATATTAAGGTTTGTAGAAAATTGTTCGTTCTAAACATAGTGAATGAGCATGGCGCATTAATATGAAATTCAAATTTGGAATGTTAATTTCAAGATTTCTAAGAAATTAAAGTTTCAAATATTCTGTAATAATGTATTTAACTTAGTGAAGTCGGTCACAAGTAGACGTAACAATGTTCGCAAGTAGACATAAGAATGTTCGCAAGTAGACGTAACAATGTTAATTTCTTGTAAATATGTCTTTATAAAAGTCAATCGGTAAAGTGTAATTCTTCTTTAATATCTTTTGTTGTTATAACATGTTGGCTACTATTTTATCTTCGGGTAAGCTATTTTTATTAGCTCTACTTAAAACAGTAATACAAACATGTAATGATCACTAACTTCGGTTTTTCTGTAAGGAATGCATGTCTTACAGCATATTTTCCTTTTTGCGTCAGATTCCATTTCACCTGCAATCTGAGATTTATTTGCATACGTTGATAATGTTTGGTCACGATAATCTAACAGCATCAAAAAACATCAAAGATTGAATCCAATTCGATAAAATGAAAAGTTCTGTTAGGACTAAAAATATTTTTCACTTATAAGCTTTTATTAATACAGAAAGACAAAATTAAGAACTTTAATTATTTTAATCATACAAAAATAACGTGTTTTCAAGATCAAAGATAGAAATATTTTCTTTAAACAAATTAATTCAACTTTTTGAACTATGGATTTATGTAAACAAATAAATATGTTAAATATATAATTGCGATTTTTTATTAACATCCATCAATTAATTTGAAATGTTATGTTCTATCAGTTGACAATAATAAGGATTTTCATTTACGATTTATAAATTTTATTTGATCTAAAAGCACACAGTTCAATAATAAAAAATGCACTTTTTTTTGGTTAAATAATTCCCATGTTTTTGAATTGCTTAAATATAAGCAACTGTGAACTCAAATTCAATTTTTATCTAATATTCAAATATTATTGGTAAAGCTTTCATATAAAAACAATGAACTGTAATTGAAAATTCTGCTACACATTTTTTTCTGGCTTCAACCTTTTGATATAAATTATGAACAAGTTAAGTTCAAAATTGAAAATATAAGCAAAAAAATATTTTATGAACACTTATACATCGGTAATCTTATACTGTCAAGAAATATGGTTAATCTTCTGTTTTTCTTGAAACAATGGCTTATACATTTATTAATTCATAAAGAAAAGCTGTTGCTGAAAAGGAACGTTAAATTCTAGAAACTGCAGCTTTTTATGTTTATACTGCAAACTATCCCCTGGGTGTTTCTCTGAAATCCTATTTTTACTATACTCCTCTAGAGATTGGATTGAATTAAGTTATTTTATCTCTAAAATAGATCATCACATTTTCTCATATATCATACCTTTATTATACTTAGAGAGTGAGCAGACAAACCGTAATTTTTTATTATCTTCAGATCACGATAACGTAGACTTTTTCATACATTTCGATAGTAGTTTTTGGGTTGAAAAAATTTTATTTTTATTTAATATGTTTTTCTAGGTGAATAGCAATCACTCATTTCTTTTCATAACCTAGAAAAACTGTTTTTACGAAAATCGCTCACTAAATGCGCCCGATATTTTGTAGAAAACGCGAAAAAGAGTCAAGAATTTCAATTAAAAAAGAGAGAGAGAAATGAATTAAAAATGTATTCTACTGGTTAGTACGTCTTTGAGAACTTTTTAAAACTTTAAATTGCTTTTAGGTTTATTGGAAAAAATATATAATTATTTTGAGGAAATGTTTCGTATTACATTAGACTTCATATGCGATTTTATTAGTAAAAATAGTCAGAAACGAATGATCATCATTTTCAAGATTTCACAAAAAGATGGCAATAAGTTTAATTTTTCTATCTTCTTATGGATCTTACCTTGAAATCTGATTTTATAAGTAATGTTTTAATTTACACAAAATGCTTTACTCGAAATCATGAATTTTAAGACGGTAAATAAATGTTTAATTTTAAGTTGTATTGTGTATTATGTACATTAAAAAACTGAACATTAGATTCAACAAAAATATCTTAGGAATAAACGTTTGTCCAAGTTAAATCTTAAATAAATGATAAAATGTGATGCATGATTTTAACAATGTTATTATAAAATATAATTTGCAATTATTTTTATTTAGACTATAGCAAATCAACAATACTTGGCTTCAGAAAATACTAACCATAAAATATATCCAAAGTTGAAACTAATATAATTTCACATAATAGCATAGGTTGTATATTCAAGATGAAAATAAGAATTTTTTTATTATCATATTATGTAATAACATAATCTTGTCAACTGGTGATATATAATATCATTTTATAAATCGAATAAGGATTGAAATACACCAGGACACGCTTATGATATTATGGAAATTAAGTATTTTAAAGTAATTCAGTTATTCTGTTTCTGTTTAAAATAATAATAGCTATTATTGGACGTAAAATTGATTCTTACTTGTTCCAAACATTTTAAGGTTTTAGTTTATTAAATAATTTCCTTAATTTCTAAAATTTTAATAGTAAATATTGATATTTGTCCCCACGAAAACAAAATCATGACTTCTGCAGATATTTGATACAGTTTTGAGTACAGCGATTATTTTTAGTTAAATACCTATATGAACAAAGAAAATTAATTATGACTTTAGATTATTGCGTCGGTACTTTATTAGATGCATTACTACTTAACGTTATCAGTAAATTTTATAATTAAAAGTTTTACTTGCGCATGAAATAATTCGCAGCAGTAAAATAAGTTTTGTTGCTGTATTTCAGAAACGAATAAAATTATTATTTTCAATATATTATAATGAATAAAGCAGCTATTAAATTGCTTAAAATGATATCTAACCAGTAGATTTCAGTAAAGTTATACTGAAAGAGACATATTTTTTAATTCTCATAAAATTCTTAAATAACAATTCTTATTCCTTTTTGATGCTCTAGTGCTTATTTAGTAACTACTGGATTATTTAGAACAAATTTTCGTTAAACTGGTATTACGAGGCTATACACATTATTTGTTTCAAAAGAAATGATCTGAAAATGATAATAAAGTTATGTAGATATTATAATTTAAGTTAATGATAAAATTTAATTTCTATGGTGTTATAAATTAAGATTTCCGATTTAGATAAGATCATAATAATCATTAAAATTGTAGATTTGACACATTTTTTCTATAAAAATAGACTGTGTTTGTTAGAAATTTTACGGTTTCAATCTACAAAAATATTCTGAACATTAAATATATACTTTTCAAAAAAAAACATTAAAATTTACTTATATAACTTTCCAAGTATTGCATCATAAGCACTTTTAAATTTTAGTAATTCTTATTTCTTTTTAGAATTAAGGGCCAAAAAAAGATGAAATCCTTTTTATAGACATAGGTTAGAAATCCCTTTCCCTTGTTAGATTTCCTATTCTACAAAAAGTGCTTCTCAAAAGTGAATTCACATTAAATCAGTTTTGGTTGAATATGAAAGAAAATAACCTATCGAGGAAAATAATAAAACAAAAGTAAAAGAAAATATAAGTGCGTGTGGAAAAGTTTAGTTATTGTGCAAGTGTCTGAGAGCCTATATAAATCTTGCTGGGAGCGGTACTCAGTGTCAACAAAGAGATTCTAGATGCTTGGAGATATCGGAAATAGTGTAAACAAATTACTCCGTTCAGCTGGCTTAATCCTAGGATCGAGGTCTTCCCACTAATGAAATGGATTAGTGGTGAGTGCGGATATTGAGTTCTCCGGCGGAGCTTTTCTCTTCTGATTTTAAATTCAACATTCCCAGGGGAAAAGTGAGCTTCTACATTAATAAAGCATCCCTTGCATACCTCTTATAATGAATAGCCTGAAGGAACAATTTTATTGATGGCGGCTATTACAAATGTATTGTATACAAGCAAATTGGGCGGTGTAAAACCCCAACTATATGTAAATTTAATATATTATTTCGTAGAAAGCGGTAATTGATTCACCGAAAGTTCGCGAAGGAAAACTTTACACTTCATTTGATGACAGGTACAAGTAAAAGTATTTCCTTCAATGTTAATTCCTAATTAACAATTGGAAATGAGTTTTAAGGGTGTATTTTAATTTTCATCAATATAATGCCATGAGCAATGTACTTGAGCACATGCTGATAGAAGGTTAAGCATTGATTTGAATTAAAAACTTTGTATTTCTGGTTTCGCGAATGTATATAACCGGGATTAAAATGTATTAAATAGAAACTTTTAAATTAAAATTTATGAGTTATCATAGTAACTTAAGCCCGAAGACACTAAGAGAAAGATGAAGTTACTAGATAATACCTAGATTTATTTACTCGGTTCGTTCAAATAAAGTAAAGGCTAATGAATGTATATTTCCTTAATTTAATGTGCAGAAATTTTAAAGTCATGAACGTTAATATTTTCATTAGTAAATGCTATTATATATTTGTTTTTAAATATTACTCTGTGGATTTAATAAAAATTCAATTTTAAATAGTAAATATTTCAATTTCATTTAATCAGATTTGGAATATATATATATTTTTTAAGTTGCACACTTTTACTTCATGGAATCTTATTAAGCTTCTAAAATTTGTGTTGGTAACAAGAAATTAGTATGCTTACTTTTTGTAGTATATAGGAAATATTTATTTCTTGATACTAGTTTTCCGTGGTATCAAGAAATTGGGAGGAAAAGAAAATGTGGATTTATTTTAGATTTACTTAATTATTTATTGTGAAAATATTTAATTTATTATTTGTTTTCATGGAATTTCACTTAATTTAATTTTTTTCTTAAGTATTTCTTCATTATTCACTCTTTTTCATAAATTTCTTTAATTGGTATTAATGCAACTTTCAGTTTTCAGCAAATGTAGTGCTGTAAGATTTCAAAACAAAAAACTGACTTTGCGGAATAGTAAATACTAAGTGGTTAAAGCAATTAACATGGAACTTTTTTTTCAGAAACAATATCTTTCTTATTCTGAATAAAAAAAGATTTATCTTTATAATTTAATAATAGATTTAAACCGGCTATTGTTAAATTTATAATATGTTAACAACTTATTGAGGCATAAATTCCTAACATGTCTATGAGACAAAATTATTTTAAATATAAAATATTAATTTGTATTCTTCATAGAATAATGGTATTAAAATTGGAAGAGTATTTTTCGAAGTTAGGTTTCGCTTCTGAAGTTTTAACATTATTGTGAATAGAAATGATTATTTGAAAAAGTGATGCTAGAATTTTTTTTTACAGAACTCTGATTTTTTTTTTTCTATGGTAATCATCATTTAGGAAAATAAGGCCTACTTTTTCGATAAAAAGTTATCATTGATTGTAAAATTATCAGTAATGTAAACAATATTGTGAGTCAGAGTTTGTAATATATATTACAGATTCATTATACATATTAAACTCGGCAATTCAAACAAGCATCAGGGTAAAATACGGATAAAAAATAGGAGAAAACACAAACTAGTACTTCTCTATTGGAAAACAATATGCGATAATAAACAATAAGTTTTTAAGGGAAAAATTAAATGAAATAGTTTACAATTTAAAAGTTAGCGGGTTCGATTCCCATGTTAGACATTGTTGCTTGTGGATTACAATCTATTTTCAACTGTCTTTTTCATTTACGTTGGTCATATTGAGCATAGACACAAATTGTCAAACAATCCGCATTTATGAACGCTTATATCACAAGTAATAAAAAAGTAAGGTAGAAAACTCATAATTAAAGATATTTTTCAAATAAATATTTGAAAATTTTATATATAAAATTAAAATATAATTTTATAGTGTTGTGTTAATTAAGGCAATATATTAAGATATGAAATTAATTAGCAACATAAGAAAACAAATGAAAGATTCACTTATAACTTTATTTTACATGTTCCGGATAATGTTTATTAATGCAATTTTTCTTAAAATCATATTGTTTAATGTTAGAAAATGCAGAGCATTTAGATATTATTATTGTATTATGAAAATTTATTGTAAAAGAGATTTATCCTTCATTCGATAATTTTTTTAGCTGGTAGCGTTCTTGTATTTTCTTTGAAGTAAACTATTGAAAATATTTATTCTTTGGTTAAAAACTACTTTATAAAGTGGCAACAAAAGTAAGCTTTATTCTTGATCGCTAACCTTAAGTAAGGAAGAAACCATACTAAATCGATATTTTTCCAGTTCAATTTCCTTACACACGTTCTAAAAGTCAATAAAATATTTATTGAAAACTTGAAAACTCGAAAAATAAAGATAAGACTTAGTTTTCAGGTGAAAAATTCTGTGGTTTTGAATCTCAAGAGCAAAAGAAATATCGCTTTTTGTTACATTTTATACCTGTGTTATATGGAGCGAATATACTCTATTTGTTCAGCGGGTGAAACAAGTAACTCCTGAGCTAAGTTTCTTGCCTTATTTTCCAACTGTACTACGTTGGCCGTTTCAAAACGCTTATTGAGCGAAATGAATTGTCGCCGAACAACATGACATCATCATATTTTTCTCCATTATTTCTGCAAGGGAAGGGTCAGAAATAGTTTCCTTCCGCCGAATTTCGTATTTGATTCTGATCACGGAAAATTCAGATACTTTTTTAAAAGAAAGAAGAAAAATAGAATATAGTTAGAGTAAAAATAAATAACCGAAGACAATCTCCATGGGAAGGAAGAAGTTAAATATATTATTTTTGATAGCGATTATAGTGGGGTTAATAATAGTTATTAAAACAAACTAAATTGTTTGATTCATTTTTATAAATTTCCGAGTTTGCTTCACATTTTTACTCTAATTTTATTAAAAATATTCTTAACAATAAGTGTATTTGTGGATAAGAGTAACAAAAATAAACGAGTTAATGTTTATTCGGTGATGTAAAAGTAATCTGAATAAGCTAGCGTGTAGGTTTCTTAAAACAATTTTTCTACAACAGTAGACGCAATTAGACGTTATTTGAGTATATTCGACAATTTAATGGAAATTATTTCACTAGTTCTGTTACAGAAGAAAAAATATTTATATTTTTTACACAATGAATGTTTTCTTCAATTGCTGATTGTAAAACCTTTATATAATTAACCTGAAATGTAGTTCTCACTTAAAATTTTATCAAGGATCAAGAGCAACTTCGGTATTAATTATTATTGTATACATAAAATCTGTTTTCGAATATATTAATCTATTTCTGGTGGATGTTAAACTATAACAATGTATGAGGCTAAAAACTAACACTAGAAATTCACGAAAATTGCGTACAGATTACACTATTATTAAATTTATTAAGACTTTATAAGACTCTCAGCTTATAATGAATCGTGTGAAAAACAGTAATTTTTTTTTTCTTGATTCACTTACTACAATCTCTGGCATAAATGCATTTTCATCTCTTTAAATTCTTTTATGATAATTTTCGTTATTAACAAGTTTCTAGCAACAATATCAGAAATAATATGATCAACGTTATCTATGATAGTTATAGTTATTTAGTATCATAAGTCATAGATATATATGTGATGTGAAACAAAAAGTGTGTTCATTCCAGTACAGAAGTTATTAAATCTACATGAAGAGTAATTTGAAATTGATGGCAGTAAATGAATTATATTTGCTGAATTGCCGACTCAACATATTACATTTGTTAAACAAATGTTCTGATTATTGATAAAATAATATGAAAGTCATGCGCTACATAATATATTAATGTTTTAATGAATTTAAATAAGTTTTGTATGCTCAGAATGATGTTTCTACGAAATTCTTACAAAATATGACACGTAATTAATTTGTAGGATTTTATTTATTTTGATACAATATTCAACAAATTGAAAATGATTGTTTAATTCAAAAAGGTACATAATCTTATAACCAATGACGATCTTGTCTGAATTCATCAGACACTGCGGAAAAATCTATATCGACAACAAATAATCTTATTCATAAATTTTCAATTTATAAAGGCTTTTGTATCTAGTTTATACGATAAAAAGCAAATTTTAAATTAAATAAAGTTCTTTATGCATTTTAACAAGTATGTTAAGATATTTTTCATTATAACCAAAGTAATAATACGAAAACAGTGTCACACTTATTAGAGATAAATCAAACTGCGCAAATTTAGATGGTTATTAGAATGTTAATTGTTATATGTGTGGAAACATTCAAATTATTTTTAAATGAATAACTATACCTTTACAATTATTTCATCTGATATTTGAAATGCTAATACTAATTTGCCAACTTTAAAGCTTATGGTACTTGATAAAGGTTATTTATTTTTAAATGTCTCTTTTCTATAATATTTAACTAACATAGACAATAATATGCATATCTCAGGAATTTGAATGATCTCGAATACATAAAAAAAGCAATCTTGAAAGTAAGCATAAAATAATTCCAAATGTTTTGATCTTATTGATTATTATAAATAAATGTGGAAGCGATTTTCCTGATCTTAATTCTTTACTAAGCTTACTCTTAATCGCCATCAAAAATATTAATAAGTTAGATTTTTGTTTGGTACATTTCTAGCTATCTATTTCTGACGACTGTAAAGTCATTAAACACAATTACAAAATACATAATTTTGAAATCTGATAAAAAATCACGAGGTGATTACTCAAGTTCAACCTTTTTCTCTACTCTACACTATCCAAAAGTACATTGTGATGCGATTTTCCTTCCAGAAAATTTCACAACCGTGTAAAAAAGTAAAGAAATAAAAGTAAATAGTAGAACCAAGTAAAAAGTAAAGTTCAACGGCATAGTTGTTCAACGGCATAGTATAGCATGTTGCTTTTAAACAACGAAGACTGTTACTCACTTAACATGCATAGGTTTAAGTAATTGGTGAAACTAAAAAAACTATTATTTCACATATGAAGAAAGAAAAATTTCAAACCCATTATAGTAAAGGTGGTATCAGTCTCACAGAAATAAATCATTCATAAGTTTTATAAACCTGCTGAGTTGGACTTAAGTCAGAAGATAATAGTAAACAATTTTGGGTATTTATTTCTTAAGCTTCAATTTTCAAAAGATCAGCTGTAGGAGGTCTGGTATTTTATCATGCATCAAAAGAAATAAATCACAAATGATACAGCAAAGAGTAAAAAATTAAGCAATAACTTTATTGCTATAGCTTTAGACAATCAAATTGACATTTTAAATGATAGGTAGGATCATACTCTTAATTATGATGTTTACAAGCCTACATGCATTGTGATGTCAAGCCTACATGGACATAAACAGTCCATGTAGGTACATCCTAAACCTACATGAACTGTGATGTAAGCATTCTAGAAAGAATATAAGGTTATTTTGACTGTTGCTTTCTTTCCATAATACATTTGGTGTCATAATTCAAACTGAATGGGGACTCGTTAAATGTGGTATTATATGCAATTAAACAAAAGAGAAAATTAAGTTTACTTCATATAATCAGTGAACTAGAATTCCAAAGTTTTTATGTAGTTGAAGTTTCATTAACTTGATGGCCATATCAGTTCATAAATTTTATTGACAGTTTTGAGTTCGTGAGGAGAGTTCGCAATAATGTTTCTTTGAATATTCTTTCACGATGCAATGAACAAGTTATATAAAGATCAAATGATTGAAATTACAGCCTTTTGTAGAATGTGTATGATGTCAAAATCAATAGCCAGTGTATGAGCAATTGTTGACTATAACTGGCATTACAAATCTCGACATAGAATCAAAGATGCTTTGGATGTATTCCTTTGATAACAATGTTATTACAATAAATGTTTTAAATGTATTGGATATCAATGTTATAAACTGCAAAGTAGCCCAAGCGATTTCCTCATAACATCAGAGTTTATATGGTGTTGTATCCGAACCAATTGTACTGAAACCATGAGCCACATATTTTCGATTTGTGACAGATAGTGAAGACAAGCAGGCTAAGAAAGCAATTGAATCTCTTGTATAAAGAAGAACTCTTGAACATTCCTTTCTGCATGTGGACATGCGTTATTATGTTGAAATATTGCAGATGACAAACGATGTAAGTATGCCACTCCGACAACTTAAACACATATCACTGATTGTTCAGAGTACCGCCAATGCATACTAAAATGATACGGAAGTTAAATTCAATGCTATATATCCTTCGTTCATCACTCATTAAGCAGAATAAACACCTGTGGTTTTGAGTCAAAGGTATATGAAGCAATGTACGTCTTACTATCATTCTACTCAGCTGCAAACGATGTTGAATGAGTATTGCACTAGCATACATACCTGCACCTAGACCATAGTAGGCCTGCTTTAGTTAAAGATAGCAGTCGGATAGGAGCCTTCACAATTTATATGCAAGAATTAGTTAGAAAACATTTTAGTACTTGACCTGCCCCACGACCAGATATATTATTTTACTTAGAGGATCTAGCGCTTAAGACATATTTAATGTGTCCAAGCAGCCCTTCGACAACACGTCGGGTCTTCAGTTAAGCTGGTATTTGAATTTATTATTTTCCTATAATGAGAACATCACCTTAGTCAACCAAACCAGCTCGAACTCAGGTGTCGAATGGAACAAGCAAGGATACGTAATATCTGTTGTTTTGAGGTACAGAATGTGGCAGAGCTATCCATAAATGCCATGTGCACTATATTCATGTCATCACGTGCAACGGAGCAATAAAATGTGGGAGACCTTTCTCGTCGGTTCCCTTTTCTCACTTGAATCCGGGATTGTATATCCACATCACAGTTGCTCGGTTTTATCATACATGATCACTGATTTTTCTGAATGGTAATCCACAATCCCTATAGGATTCTATTCTTCCTCAAAGATTGAAATCAAAAACTTACTAGAAAGACGATACAGGGCATTGTTAAACACTGGAAAAAACGCGTGAAAAAACAATCATCATACTTTAAGTAGGCAATATTTCCCTTTATATAGCATGCACACCAATATATATATATATATATATATATGCATGTATGTATAATATTCCTAATAAAAATTGTATAACAATATGTTTAAACCAAACTAAATTTAATTAATAATAATATAAATTTGGTAAAAACAATTATTTAATACCTTTAATTCAAAATATTATTATTTAAAGTTATACATTATTTCCTCCTTTATATGCAGATTTTATTCAATATGCATTCCAACACAACTCACATCCATTTATTTTCGTCATTATAATAGAAGGATTCTTATAATTATATAAGACTATTTTATAGACTAATATTTGAAAAAATAGATAAAGTAAGTATGTATATTAACTATGTAATTTTCATGACTAGAAAGTAAAGATTTTGTACAATATAAATGAATTTAAAAAGTGTTTTTATTTGAAAATTATTAAATAATTTAAAAAAGGACTCAATCACTTCAAAAGAAGATCAACAACTATTGAAACAATACTTCTATTTTTAATTTATTTAAATAATTGTGATAAATGTGCCGAAAATTAAAAGAAACTTTCGTACACTTCCTTGTATGTTTCTTAAATAAATAATTTGAAGTCTTTTAAAAGTAAGGTAGCAAATAAACTGCATACATATTCATGCAGAAACTGTTTAATGTGTTTTACGAATTAAATACCTAAACATGTCAAGTCAATTCTAATAAAATATATTTCGTTTATACTATTAACATTAAAGCATATTTACAAGTGATAAGAATAATTAATTTTGTATAAATTGCTCATAACAAATTGTAATTAAACACTTAATGGGACGATAAATTCCTCAAAACCATCGATATGATTTTTCTTTGTATTTGTATTGTATCGAACTTAAAATTTATACCTTTTGCATCGTTGAATACTCCCTTCAGATCAAAGTGGATAACAAGAGAAACACAATCTCATCAGATTCTTAACTGTTGCATGATGGGGGATTCACTTTCATCCGTTGGATCAGCGGAATGAAAAGAACAAGAGAGTGGGCGTCCTTTAATGAACCAGTCATAATTAGTTTGTGGAACACTAGGGGAGAAATCAGATCATACAACCCAAATAAAGAAGACCAAAATGGCTGATAATTGAATATACAATCTAATTATGCAAAGTTTTGTTGATCAGTTACTAGTTTTATTTTTCTTCTCAAATACCCCTCCACATTCTTCAACAGCAGGTACTCCCTGGAAATTAGACTCTAAAAGTTAATTAATGCCAGCTAAATTATACATCATTTACCTTTATAGGCTAATGAGTTCGATTAGAAAAATTAACTTCCATGCCTTCTAACAGCAGTTTTTGCTCCTTTGTGTTTTCCAAAATAATCTCTTCAGCATCATCTCTGACTTCTTCCATTTTTGATTTCTTGCTTAGATATGGATACTTCGTGAATTAAAATAACGTCTGGGAATTAATTACTGATGCAGTTTATCTTAAAACACATTTACAACCGTTGGTTAATTAATGAATAAAACAACATTGAATATTTTCTTAAAAAATTATTTTAAGTATGCCAAAAAAAATTTGCATTCAAAACATAATTTTAAAGAGATTTAGCGTTTTATATCTAGCAAATTGCATTAATATGCAAATTTTGCTTGCTGTTTAAAAGAAATTATATAAATATATCTCCAAGAATCATAAAACACATGAGTCATCATGAAATTATATCGAACATGAAATGTTTTGTTATCAGTTTACATCGGCCAAATCAGAAAAGGAAAACACTTATAATTGACAGTTTCACACGAGATGATTTTTTAATTCATAATTTTCTGAAATATGATTATTGGTAAGGGTATTAAAAATTTGTACTTTGCATTTCATACGTCTTTTAGATAAAAAATTTTAATTTTAACAAGAAAGTCTGTTGGTAATTTATTTTCATCTTATATTACAGTGTATAGTTTGCTTTTAAAACTGATTTTTGTAGATTTTCTGTACGCAGTCTTGAAATTTGGCTATAATGTTTTTAAAAAAAATGTAAGCAAGCATGTATGTAATTATTTTGGTAAATGTTTGTCATCGCTTTTATAAATAATTATAATTGCTATTAGACTCGCGCAAATATGATTGCAAAAAGAGTTTAATATTTTTTCAGTATTTTAAACAATAAACTCTAAAATGATATTATATATCACATTGACAAATGTGACTAATAATGCAGGAAAATTTTATAATACATTCACAAAAATTTTGTTTTCTGTATTAAGCAAGCTTTTAAATTTAATAATTAGGGTTTTTCTATCTAATTAGTTATATCTCATTATAAACTAACAAATAAATGATATCATTTATAAGTAAAAACAATAGCAGCTTAATCAAATTTTTAATCTTCCGAATAATACCCGTAGTTTTGAGAGCGAATAATTATATCATCTATTGTTATTTGAGCCTTAATTATTGAATTTTTTCTTGACTTTAATCATAAGTATGATACTTTGCAAATCATTAGATTGATGAAAAGCTAATACTAATCTTTTCCTGATCTAAAGTTAATACTAAAGCTTTAATACTAATCTACTCAACATTCCATTCATAAGCCTTATTATAAACTTATGCTTATCCTCCTGTAAATTTTTCATATCTCAGACTTGATTTATTAAGTGTAAAAATGATAAGTTATATAATATACATTTGACGGAAAATGTCGAAAATTATGCATGTAAACTTGCATGTTTATAAATTATCAACTCGTGCAAGGTGTGTTTTATAAAGTGCAATACAATTATTTTCATGCATATTTTTCTATTTTATTTGCAATGGAAAACTAAACTTTAAAATCTAACTTTCTGATAATACTATGAAGATGAATTCCCTATATATATTTAATATATCACAAGCATTAAACTCTGAAAAAAAAATATACTTCATAAAAGTTGTAAGAAGATGCTCAAGACAGACCAGTAGTAGACAGAAGCGTGGTTGTTCAGAGATAACGGTATCTTTGGACATAAAATCGATTCACATATGCTACAAGTGTGTAGGGCATCGATTGCGTGTAATCCTTAGAAATGCCTGCCAACTCTAAGATGGATGAAGTCTCGATATCGAAGAAGTGCGAAATTTTGGAGCATGAACAACTTTCAATTTAAGGAATTTCTTTGTGCTCTTATCTTTAAAATGTAATACTTAAGATAAACGAGTTCAAATTTAAGTTTGATAGTATTCCGTACTTTGCTTCAAAATGTTTTTTTGACATCTATTTATTTAGTAAGAAATTGCTTTGTGGTTAATTGTAAGACAAGGTAGACATTATATATTTTCCAAATTCCTGACTTATCGTGTAACAAAAGTTTTGTGTTTTTAAAATTTATTATTACATTTGAATAAATCCTTAAAATAAAAACAAAATTCAGTTTTAATTTTCTTGAACGTTAATGCCCTTACATATTAATTTTAATGAATGAAATAGAATCCTTTTACAAAAATATGTTAATGATAATATAATCTTTTCGTAATCTAGTTTACAGATGTATTATCAGAGACGCAGGATACTTGGTACTATTGTTTCTGGCAATTCACGCTTAGAGATGTATTTGAATGATGAGATGTGTGTATGAATTTAATATTTTTTAATTGCATTTAAATGATAAACTAATAGCAATAAAATTAAATTCACTATCATAAGGTATTCAATAAGTTCTCATAAAAATATAAAGCTTTGATTACAAATATCGTATGTATAATTTTATCCCTAATGATGTCATGTAGGATAAATTTTCATTAAATTATTAGATTAATTTAATTTTGGTTAATTATTTAATTGAGAAGTTAAAAAATAATTCTTATTTTTACATCTCAATTAAATAATTTTCAAATATTTTTAGAAATCACCAACCCTAAATATGTTCACTACGACAGGCATTTTATCTTAATCTTTCTTATTGAATTTTTAAAATCATTGACATGCTGCGTGTTGTATTATTAAGCATGACCCCAAAAAACAAAATTTAATTTATTATTATCTGAAAATCTAATA
Organism: Latrodectus geometricus; assembly: GCA_026290005.1. Classification (NCBI taxonomy): domain Eukaryota; kingdom Metazoa; phylum Arthropoda; class Arachnida; order Araneae; family Theridiidae; genus Latrodectus; species Latrodectus geometricus. The sequence goes on along the minus strand of JAPDSC010015348.1, from coordinate 239,548 downwards.
AGACATTCATTTTCGTAATAAAATGTGGCCTGAAATTTCTTTCTCAGCTCTAAAGTTAGCGATTTAAATTTAATCCTTGTTAAAAAAGCAAAACTGATTATTTCTATACATAAATTTAAAATACAAATGATAATTTTCTTGAAATTATTCAATTTCTTTACGTATTTATTGTTATAATCCTTTTCGGTTATATTTATATGAAAACAATTGATAAATGTTTATTACTTTTGATATACATACTATTTTTGGCCACAATCCAAACGCAAAAATTTTAGATTTAAGCTCCTTGAAAAATCTTAAGTTGACCTAATTTTAAAAATTCTGTTGTAATCTCAATATAAAAATTTCTTGATTAAGTAAATCATTCCACTGTGAATATTTTTATAAGTATTTCCTTGTGGATATGTAAATTTTGAAAGGTTTTGTTGCAAATATGAATGATATACAATGGTGCAACATAATATGGGATAATTATTTTTATTAGTTTTGTGAGTGAAATTTTACTAAAAACTTAAGCATTACCTGTAGAGAAAATGATATTATTTAACATTAAAAAAATAAAATTAATATCAATGTTTAACAATACAAAAATACTTTATGTAACATACATTCATAGAAATTATTTAAAAAATTTCAAAAATTACTGGTAGTCAAAAAAATCTTTATTTACTAACATAATTAAGCCCTTTTCAGAGAAATCCTTTCTTTTTCCTTACAAAATGTTTAAAAGTAAGAAAAACTAAATTGAAAGTAGTTTTATATATACGATGAAGTTATCTTCTCAGAAATCATATCGGTGAGGATAATATTTATATTTATCCTGTGCTTTTGCTATTATTATTCTTAATTTTATTTTTAATTTTATTTTTATTTTTACTTTTTAACTCTAAATTCTATAGAACTTCTGATAAAAGTTATGTGATAACCTGATAATGTAAGCATGTTTATGAAATTTTGTTTTCATAAGCACATATGCATAGAGTGTAAACATACAATATATATGTATTTCTTAACTGAATAAGAAACTATATTCAAGTAGATAGAGTTAATACACCAAAACGGTAAAATATCATCTAGTATCCACACAAATAAATTTCTATCAAACATTAAATTGACTGTGAGTCATATTCACGGTATCACTATGCATAATGGTGATGAAAATATAGGTAATAAATTTATGATTTAACTTTTTATATACCCTATAGTTTTGATTCGTACATTGTCTAAATTCCAATTGACAACCATATGAGTGGTTGATTCTATTCCATCTAAGTGGTTGATGAGGACATTTGGAAGTACACTCTTCTAAATGTCCTCATCTATTGTGACTACTGGCATCAGAAGTTGCTTTTGGAATTCACAACAACTGCTGAGACAAGCCTCAGATGATCATCCAAATGTTATCCCTAGAGAGTTATGGTTATCAAGAAAAAAATGTCAAAGCTGATATTTGCAACATTGGCACATCTGTGTTTCCGATATTTTGAAACACTGGTAATTCGGACTTTTCCAGATTGAACGTAAATATATGTTTAAGCCACTAACTACTACAACATGCAGATAATAAATAATTTGGTCCAGCTGGTTAGTCATCTCGCATCACTGCAGCTAATCATTTAATAACTTCCACCCAAGTCAATACAATTGCTGAAAATTATATCTAACCAAATTATTGGTTCATGTTGTATTTTTATCAATTGCCTAATTTTCCAAACAATATTTGCAATTTTACTTTTAAGGTTGGATGAAATTCTTTTGAAACATTTTGCAACTGTGTACACACATATACATGCATTTTTATATACAATCATATGAGAAATTTTTCATGGATGTTTATGTACTAGCAGGAAAAATTATAAGCAAATGACAGTTAAAATCATGTATGGATTTAGATAGTTAGCTCAAGATTTCAGTCTATTGTGTTCAATAAGGAAATTGCATGTCCTTAATTTTATACAATACTTTTAGTTTTAAATTTTGGTTCATAAAACATACATTAATATATCACATGTGGTAAAAACTACTTTATTACTTAAAATTTATATTTTATTTAAGTTTATAAAGTTTCAGAAGTAAAAAAAAAATGCCTATCATAAATAGTATACGTGCATTGAATGCCTTACGAAGCACTGAAATGTATTATAAAAATCAAATAACTTTTTTATCAAATTTAAAATGTTATCTATTGAATATAGTAAAATTACTGATTCTAAACCAGTGTTGTAACACATCCATCTTAAAATACTATTTATAAAGCAAATACGATCTGCTTCAATATGTTTGCATTAATTTCTTTTAAATGCCTATTTCATATATTTTATTATTCTATCAAATAAATATTTTATTATTTTCATACAGCTAAATACTAGTTTTATCGGACATCTGTCTTTCTAAACAGTTTTTGTCAAAAATTTATACTAATTAATACTATACTTAAACCACTTTTACATATGATTTTTCCACAATGATTTAAAAATTCCCTTAAGAAAACAAGATAAATTTTAATTCTTAATTTATTTATTGGTCAAACAAAACATTTTAGGAAACTATATTCTTGTTGCTCAACTACAAACTTACATAAAAAAATTTTAAACCAAATTATGTCTAATAATTATAGCTCAACAAAGTGATTTTTAGAAAATATAGTTCTTATACGAACAATGTCTTTTATAAAAGCATGCATTTAATTAGCGTTCTTTCCCCTATTTATTCAATACTTTAAAATTCTTATAAGTGTTTCTAAAGAAGGTACCAAGAATCTTTACACGAAAGACATTAATTCGCTTACTCAACGTAATTACAGAATACAAACAATTTGAGAAACTTTTAAATGTGTTATAAAATGTGTGTATTGCATTTTTAAAATTATTATTCTAGAACTTTCGTAAATTATACATTTGAAATTACAGTATTTTCAAAAAGCTTCTTAAATTTAGAACTATGACATTTAGTTTATTTCATAAGTCTTTTAAAAGAAACCATTTTCTTAAAAATAATAGAAAAATATATGTGTTCCAAAAATTAATTTTCCATATATTCTACATTTTTTTAGAAAATTAAAGAATCTATTTTCATATATAGCATTTTGGAGAAGCATTTGATAATATTTTTTACGAATAAATCATACGTATTATTTCTGTATAACTGATGAAATAATCATGAATGCGAATTTACATGTTAATTCAAATAGATTTGAAAGAATCTGTAAGCTATCGGAAAGCTTTATGCCCTAAATATTTTACCTGCTATAGAATATTAGATAATTTGATTATGTTACACAATGTAACTGAATTAACCTTAGCATAATTAACATCCACCCATGAAATTTTAAACTCAAGTTGTCAGCTTATATGACATTCTCCTCATTAAGCCAAGAAATTTAGAAGGTAATTTTTTATGCTTGTTATTTTGTTTGCTTACTGATTTACGGCCACATTTCGGCGTAGAAAGAAAATTTCTGCATTACAGCCGTATTAACATGATACTTCTGTCAGAATAGTGTAAATATTTCTGTGCTTTAATACAGTTTTACAGTAAATTTGAAATTCTAAAAACAGCAATGGATAATTATGTAATTTTAGTTATATAGAAATAACTAATATAAATATTAGAATAAACTAGTATATGTTTATATGTATATGAATTTTTTCATTAAATTAGCTAACAACTTTAAACTAATTCAAAGAAACATCAATAAGTTTATTGCACTGAAATAAGCTTTAGAAAATTTGAACTGCTTTGCAAACGACTAGTCTATTTTATTATTAACACACAATTTCTCATGAATATCAAAATTGATTTAAAATCTATTTTACAAGAACGCGCATTTCACATCAAGCGATAAAGTCAAAGATCACATGCAAAATACAATTTATTATACTTTACGCTTTGTAACATGTTCCTCCATAAAACTTTTATACATTTTAAGCCAGGCAATTTTTACTTTTCCAATATGAATGCAGAGTTTTCAATTGTTGTAGAAAGGAAATACATTGCTTGAGTTTACTCCCTCCAAATCATACCACTTTGAATGCAGAACAAATTTCAGAGACTCTACAAGAAATTCTTTCTTTATGTAAAGTGGAATCATAACCTGCTGATATTCGCACTATTTTCTTATGTATATATACATTTATACTGACACAAGGAACATGAATGAACTAGGAACAGATGTGCAAATTCTGCCTGCCTTCCTTTTATGCAGCGAAGGTGATAGAAAATAAGACGGATAGTAATAGTTCTTAAAAAAAGGACAATAAAAATTTCAAACTAAACCAACATCATATTTTCTCAATATTTTCAATCATAATATCATGACTATTCTTTAAGCTGAAAACTTGATATAACTTAATATTAAATAGTAGCATATTTTATTTCCAAAAATATTTTTTGTAAATCCTTTAGAGAATTTTAAACATTTGATTGGAAATTGCTTACAAATTTATAAATATTAATGCCTTTAAAATGGTTTTTATAAATCTTTATTAAATCATTTGAATGATGATATAAATGTCTTTAACTGTAAATGTGATGATTATTCTGTATGTACACAGGAGGCAGTTTTAATAAGGGTGATTAATTGATTAAATTTGAAAGCTATATTCACACTTTATTTATAAATATTGAAAACTTACCTTAATTCTTTTTTAGATATTAATTAAATAAAAACATTTTATATAAATAAACAAAAATATTGTTTTCACAATTTTCACTCAAAATATATTTCTTTTTCTTTATATTCAATAAGTATATTAATATGTCTTTATATAATCTATTTAGACATATTTGTTAGATAAATTTTTATAATATGTTTAGTTTAAATTGTGCATGAATAAAAATTAAACAAGAAGTTAATTTTTTTTTATTTAATAAGGGACATTTATTGAACATGAAAAACACTAACAAGCATATTCAACAAAGATATACAATTTCACATAGTTTTGAAACTTGGTGGAGGAATCCAATTAAATTATCTTTCATCGTGTATTTAAACTAGCATAAAATGTTACTTTAAATTTAGAATTAAAATTTTAATTTCTATTGAAATTTTCATGCACAATTTTGCTTTATATCCAAGTTGTTTTTCTAACTTTATAACACATTCTTATATCCATAAAATAGTCACTTCATATTTTAATCCAGTTTAATATCTTATGTACATCAATTAGATGTTACCCAATATTTTTCGCTTATGCGTCAATTAAATGTGCAAAAATATTGTTTTATGCTGACTTGATCCCAAGTTTATGATTAAAAATTACAAAAGCAATACGCAGACGTAATTCTCAAAATAGAAGTTTAACATATGATTATAAGATATAAGTCTATGAATAACAAATAAATTTATCTCTTCGTTATTTTCAATCAAAATAAATAAATGTTTACATTAAAATTTAACAAATTGATTAAATACATTTGCTTTCTCATTCTATTTTGTGATTAATATATGCCTAAAAATATATTTCAATATTTTATAAAATAAGGAAATTTAACTAGACGGGGAAAATATGGTGAAAGGAATCCCCTTTGGGTTGTAACTAAATCAATACATTCTGTAACTATTTTTACTATAATTGTCGTTCTTTTGACTCATTCTAAAATGGAAGAACAAAATTACATTTAAATTATACATTTTTGTTGTCCTTTTAAACCCATGCTTACAATTAATCAATCTTAAATTTTCAATTTAAATGATATTTCTATGAATTATAAAGATTTTATCTTCTGATACATATATTTCTAACGAAACAAAGTTTCTAACACATACTTGAATTTCCTTTTATCAAAATACAAATCATATACATCATATTATACATCAAGTATTTTGTAAAATCAAATAAGGAACATCATTCATATAATAAACAAGATAGCAAATTGAATAAACTTTGAATTTAAATTATCAAGCATTATAAGTTGTATTTAAAATTAAATATTTAAAGTAGATAATACAAATGATTCAAATATCTCGACTAATCTATAAAAATCTTTATTGTCAGTACTAATGAATTATATTAAAATAAGTAATTAGTGTTTAGCTTGCATTTTGTTATGCATGAGATTAAATATGCTTTACATAAACACTTATTTTTGTAAAAAAAAATAATAATAATGAAAATAGAACATTTTACAGTATTTAGTAAGAAATCATAATAAACATAATAACATGGAAATCTTGTGATCATACATAAGAAATATATTACTTCAAACTTCACATGCGAATAAACGTTAAATTTTCTACTTTATATTTTAAGAATTAGCTTATTATTTTGTTTATTTATTTTCCAAATTTCTCTTAATTAACATTTTATTCTCTTACATGATTTGTGTACTCCTTTTTCACATAGATTTTCCGATTCAACTATTAATGATCATTATGATTGTATAGAAATTTTAAGAACATATAACTTACTGTAGAAAACTGATAAACACTTAAATCATTTTTGAATTTTAGTAAATAATGATTTTTTTATTAAAAATTATACTATAAAAAGTACACACACGCATACATATATATATATATATATATATATATATATATATATATATATATATATATATATATATATATATATATATATATATATATATATATATATGTATGTATACACTTTAAGTGTATAAGTATTTCAATTTTGTGAATCCACAGATTAGAAAAAGATTTCACAAACCACAATGCACCTAATCAACTCTTTCTTTGTTAATTTTTCCCATCCTTTATATAAGTCTTCTTACCTTAATGTGATGTAATCGAGTAAGCTAATTAGGTATATGTAAACATAGAAAAATATATTCTGCTGAAAAACTTGACATACGTTTTCGCAAATTGTAACCGCTTTAATACGGAAAAGAGATAATCAAATGTAACACATATTTGAGATTTTAATAGTAAAATTTATTTAATGTAAACGGCTTAAGTTTTAATGATTATTCATTAATATGAAGAACTATTAAATAATGTATTTCTTAAAGAAATTAAGTTTTAAATTTAAGTGTAAAATTTAAAATAAATTTGAAAATATGGAAATTTACTTTTTTTTTAAAATGTTGTTAAAAAATGTTAATTGTTAACATTGATCCCAATTTTATTTTAAAAATAATTTTTTGTAATCTTAATAATAATTAATTCAAAGATGTAATATAATCATTAAAAAAAACCATGTTTAACTCAAATATTTCACAGAAATGTAAGTTTAATAACTTACCTATATATAAGAATTTATGCAGAAGAATGTCAATGATGTTATTTAGAAATAAATCCCTACTTGTTTTATTATGTATCCCGATAAAAAATAATTATTATCTTTCATTCTTGATTACATTAATAAGATGCGGGAAAATTATGTTATGCTTGTTTATTAATCGAGATAAAAAATGACTTTCATTGGATGATTGCAATATCACGTGATTCCCTGGAACATGTTTTGTTTTATTATAAAAAATTGACCGAGACAAATGCAATGCAAGAATGAGAAATAGCGTTGTATTCAAAGTTAAAATAAATCCTATATACATTCTTAGATATGCTTTACATAACAAAAACAAAAAGAATTATTCTAAAGAAGATATCTTGTGACAATTTTTTCGATTAAATTTCACAATCCATTATTTCTTATTTATAATTTATGTGTTATTTTATGATACGTTATTTTGGTTTTAAATTATAACAATAATACATGTTTCGCTTTTGAATTTATTAAAATTTGAATAATACATAGAGTAAAGTAAAATTCTATTCTACTATTACATAAAATTATATATTATAAAATTTTTAAGCAAAGTTTTCATTCAAATTATTCATCGCAAACAATAGTTGAATGAATATTGTTTCCATTTTTGTTAATATTGCAATTTATTTATCATATCCATGTTGAAATGATAAAATATTATTTTAATATCTTGTAATATCTTTTAATATTGCATTTAATTTTTTACATTTTCAAATTTATAGTCTTCTAGATAATCTAATAATCTACTTTTTTATAAATTATGTGATATGATATTTAATATTAAAAATGTATATATAATGACTACTTAGTATTACGTTTCGTGTAATAAACATCACTTAAACCACTAAAACTATTTCACTAAAAGTGTTTACGAATGAATTATTAGTGCAAGAATAAGGCTTACAGATTAGACATTTTACCCATAAAACATATTTTTGGATACTTTTTAACAAACCAAAACTGTAATAAAAATATTTATTTATAAGAGCACAAAATGTCAGAAATATAAAAACTCTAAATAATATTTTAATCTGAAAATTTAACTATGCTGAAATGATGCATTTAACATTTTTGAATGCAAATTAATAGGTTTTTTTGTAATTTTAAATTTCCTATTAATACTTCTGAACTATGCACTTTCGTAACGTTTCAAATCATTTGATGTCTGGCTTAAAAAATATTGAAATCACTTGAAAATATGCAAATATTCAAAATAGAAGTGAATCCACAAATACCACAGTTGCGTTGTGTGTGAGGCTGATTTTCCTCTCCAAAACTATTTATTTTTATCTCGACGAATTTTTATTTTTCTAGTTCCATTTTGTTGAGTTACATTCTAATACACCTGGGTAACCTTTTGAGTTCAGTGGATTGAATATTGCATTCCAAAGAAAGCGACAGGTGTTATGTCTTTTTTCAGTGTCGCCTTGAATCTTTCATGAGATATTTTATGAGAATTTTTGAATTTTATGAGGTATTTATGAGGCTTCCTATCACATGACATAACAGGAAGGGATTTGCAGTTTCGCTGGGGTGTATTTTAAAATATATTTACTTTATTCATTGCATAGCAATCTCTTTCACATTCATTGACTTTTTATTTGTGCCACAAGTTACAAGATTTCCAACATAAAAATATAATAGAACATTCAGAATAAATATGCCTTGATAATATTATTTTAGAATCGAAATTAAAGCACAGTTAATTATAATTATTATAAATTATAAATATTTTCATAATATAAAATTTTATGTGTGATATTTTTTGTGTAACCAATGAAATGCAGGATCATGAATTTCTTATTGAGCTTTTGAATTATTATTTATTATGTGACAGATTTATAATATTTCCATATATACGTCAATTTTCATTTTTAGTAAAACTACCAAAAAATATTAAAATTTAATTAATTTGTTACTCAATTTATATATATATTTGAAAACATACATACATACATATATATATATATATATATATATATATA
>JAPDSC010015348.1:200373-230327 GCA_026290005.1 Latrodectus geometricus | reverse complement strand
AAAAAATTATTCATCAAAACAATCATTGATTTAAATCAAATTTTATGAATAATATTAGAACAACAATTACATATACAGTTAGTTTTTTCCCCCTAATGGTGGGGGGGGGGGGAGACATATACAATAAGTTAGAGTTATAAAAAAGAAATCATTATCAACTTACACACACAAAAAATTTTCAGCTCATTTTTAAGTTGATATTTAAAACAATTTTTTTAGAAATAAATATATATGATTAATAATTTATTTCAATGAAATATTTTTTAATAAATAAAAATCAAATGCAATTAAAAAACGTAAAATGAAAATATGAGTTTAGTAATTTTTCCTTGTTTTTAAATTATGATTATTATAAATAGTGCAAAAATCCTCTGTAAGTTTATTTGAAATTATTATATATTAAAATTTCAAATAATATTAGGAAACACTTTTCGTGTATACGTTTTTCCCAGATATTGAAAAAACGCTTAAAAGCAATTACATACAATTATTCTAGCCTATATATAAAACTTTTATTATACTTAAATTACACAGAAAAAAATTAAATTTTTATTTTAAATATCAAATAATATCAACAATCAAGTTCTTAAAAATTGGAAAAAAAATTATTGAAATAAATGTAGAGAACAATCAAATCTTAAAGAACTACAAATTGCTTCATGATATTTATAATAATTTTCTTATACGTGCAGCAAAATATAACACATTACAAATTATTATTGGAAACTTAATTTATGTCTTTTCTTTGACTGATGTAATAAATAATGAAAGATATTTAAATGCTTCACCCCTTATATTTTCTTCCAATGATGCATAAAATATCATAAGATTTTTAGTCAGTTTCTGACTCTTTTGATAAATTAGAACCATAAAATAAAATAGCATCCATTGAAACAATTTCTAGAAGGGGGATAACTGTCATCTGTATAACACATCATTTATAACAACTGGTGTAAAATTAATGAAAATAAGAAGTTTAATCATAAAGTAACTGCTTTAAAAAATGATCGTAGACTGTGAAAGACATTAAGCTTTCTTTCACATTGTTTCTTTCTTTCACGTTTGTAAAAGAAAGTAGTAGAAATACTTTAAAAATTTATTTTAAAAAAGGTCTAGAAGCTATGGAAAAGCACTATCATCACACTTTTAATATCTAGTGAAATTTATATAACATGACATTTATGAAAGTAAACTATTTGGTCTGAATTTTGTTCTCTGTAAAATAAGGATTAATAATTTCTCCACTTCACTCTTGAAAATGAAAAAGCAGTGATCATTGAGTTTTGATTTAATTTATAGCCATATTTTCTGCATTTAGTTTCATTATAATTTCTGTATTTCTACTGTTACTCAACATAAAAGAATAAATGCTGCTTAAATTGATTTTCTAAAAGTTACTTAGTTGATTATGAGAGGGAGGGAGATTTAATTATAAAAGTGGTAAATCAAAATCAATTTTTCTGATTCATTAAAATTTAAAAAAATAAGAATTTGAAACACTTACTTATATGACAGTCATTTTTGTTTCAAGCAAACAGTACTTTAATTATAAAATTTTTTATAACTTATTCATAGCTTCTCTATCATTCTAATACAATGTGAAAATAAGCTATAATTATTGTCAATTATATCAATTTAACATAGAATTAATCAATATATATTTGAGTAATTTAAATAAATTTTTAAGGAAAATATATATTTTCCTCAACTCTAGTGTATAAAATGTAGAAAAATTTAAATTTTAGTTCGTTGTATTTCAATTTATTTGATAAATTCTAATAAAATTAAACATGCACTTTAAAGGAAACAACTATTGTCTTCATTTACAAATCTAATCAGCTTTTCAGTGATAGAGGATATATCAGGAAACTTAGCTAAAACAGAATGCACTAATTTATAATAAAGAGTTAAAAATAAAACGAAATATGGTTAATTCAGTTAATAAAATTTTAAGTTCTGCAATATCTGCTCTCTATACTTCAGAATAGTGTATAATCTGTGTATTATATGTAAAAGGCTCAGATATCTGGTTGATAATTCAACATGACGTCTGTTTAGATCCTTAAAGATTTCAGATAGCTAATTTTCTGCCTACAACAGTGCGTTGGCATTCAATAATCAAATTGATTATGGACTATATTTATTTCATGATATAAAAATTAAAGGCTCTCTACATGACTCTACTGAAGATCCATCGTATTCACTAACATTTGAAATGGTCTCTTTTGTGATCTAAAAGTAACACGTTCCATACATGACCCAATTGAAAATCCGTCGTGTTCATTAATGTTGACTGGGTCATGTAAAATAAGTCATGGTTGCAACTTCCTCCACTGCTGTGGAGTGGAGGGAACAAATCCAGGTATAGAATTTATCAGTGTTTAAAATCTGCAGGGTGATTCAAGCCATTTAACGCCTTTTTAATGTGGAAAAATATGCAGTCAGTAACAAATGGGAAGCCAACAAATGTGGAAAGTGCAATGTGAACTTCAGAATATTTTGATAATGCTCTTTGCTTTGAACTAGTGACATTTGAAATTTTATCTTAATATTTGTAAAGTCTCTAGTTTGACTGTTTAAATTATTATTATAAGGTACATCAACACCAAAGGATGAAACAAGCAACGTAATTTAAAGTACAACCAACATTTATTTTAATATTCTTTGATATTAGAATTGATTATTGTTAATTATTAAATCAAATAGACTGCATTTTTATTTCTCTAGTAATATTTAGCAATGTTTGAAATTTTAAATTTGTATATAGTGACAAATGAACACATGCCTTAATGATTCAATGTAATTCTAAATTTAAAAATGCAATATCTTTATTTAAATCCGTGTTAAATTCATAATTGAAACTATGCTCAATGCAAAATTTATCAAATTTGTTAATATTACAAAATATTTTTATCGAGCAGTTTGAAAAATCTAAACAGAAGTACAGCAATCAAATATTATAAATGTTATAGCCATAAAATCGTTTCTCGTCTTAAATGAACATAATAAGTTGATTTTTCTATTAGACAGAAATTTAACCACGCCTTGTTTTTCATAGGTATCATTCTAAAAGTAGAAAATAAACTCATTTTTCATGGAGTTATTGTTTCCTTAATTTATTAGAAAGTTCAACATCATTGAAACCTTAAGCTTTAAAGTTTAAGTATAAATAACGTAATTTATTTTTTTATTACTACAAGAATTTTCATATTATTATAACTGTTAATTATTTCAATTTTTAAAATACTTTTTGGAATTTATATAACCAATAATGCTTCTGATATTAGCTAAATATTTGTATTCTAATGACCGGGTATATATTTAGAATACAAATAGTTAGATTGCATTTTGAACTGATATATTTTATAAGTTTTTTCAATATAATTTGACTATAGTTAAAAGAAGTTTCATTCTAATAACAAATGTTAATAATTTTTTAAGAATTTCCAAAAAATGTTTAAATTATTTTGCATAACATTAATATTGCATTTTATTAGAAATTATCCTTCACATCAATGAAATTTTTTTTTCTAAAAAAAAAAAAAAAAAAAAAAAAAAAAAAAAAAAAAAAAACTATTTTCATTGTATAAAACTATTACTGGAAACAGATGTTCACTTTTTATGAATTTTATTTTTAATGGTTTCACAATTTTTTATTGACCGTGTTAAAAATTTGCATATGCGATGAATCTTTCTATCTTTATTATTCTAATTAGAGAATTCAATTAAAAAAATAATAAATTCCTTCTTAAATGTGTAATTTAAGAAGGGATTAGTTAAAGTTTCCCTTTTTCTCTAATTTTGATGATAATTCAAATACACTGTTGATCCATCGTAAATACCACGTAATAATTGCAGACAAATATTGGTACGTACTGTATAACATGAGCAACGGTACTTGTTTTGTGAGAAATATTCTATACAGCTTGACGTAAAATACTATGTTATATAAAATAAATAATAGTTATATAACTAGTAAAATCTTTGACTCATACGAACTGCATAATAAAACTAAGTTTCCCTTATTCTGATATAAAAATTGAATGAAAGTAATATTTCAGTCATGTCCCTTTCTTTAAATAATTGACAAGTATTGTTGCATTTAAAATAGTATTACATTTACATAACAGCAAACAAATGTAACAATATATTGATATTGACTTTTTAATATTTATGATTGGGTAAAATATTAAAAGAGGTTATTTTGATGCCTGCAGCTATAATGAGTTGTTGAAACCCAAATTTTAAATTAAATAATATTAAATATTTAATATTACTAAATTTAAACTATAGTAAAAGAATATTGCTCAAATATTACCATGCTTATAAGATTTAGCAATAAGATGCGTTGAAATTTCGAAGCATTTCGAATCAGGACCTGTATGTCACTCTAAATTTTGCTTTTGTCTGCTTTTATTACACGATACTTCTTAAATACTATAAGAACACAATGGTCATTATAGATAATTGTTTAGTAAAACAGAGATGAGCATCTGTTTTATTAAACATATTTTTTTATATTTATCATATAACTACAAATATATTGATCTCTTATTTGATTACGAACAAAATATTGCTTTAAATTATCCCACCTTATTTTTAAACAATATTTTACTGCCCAGACTTAAAAACACTAATTGAATTGACGAACAAATAAAATCAGTTAATGAAATTGCTGATTTATAAATTGTTTTTATTCTTATACAGAAATGAACAAATGAAAACCTTAGAAATCAAAATTTTATTAAACAAATAAAAAGTGATGCATCAGCATATATTTAAAAAAGAACTGATATTAAATTTACATTTATCCAATATATTACACCTAATTTAAAATAATTTAATTTTGTTTAGTAATTTTTATATAAAATTAATACATTAAAGCAGAATACAGTTTTTGTAAAGCACTTAATTCCTCTCAATCATTTTATTTTCCTAAATGTTCTAATCTCATCAATTTTTAATATCTTCCACAAGCTCATTATATATAAATTGGTTTTCGACTTTTGCATTAGTTTATACTGTTCAATTATTTAATACGTAAAATATTGGATTAACCTAGAAAAGCAGTGTTTTAAAACAGCGTGTAAATTTTTTTTAATGAATCATTTTTTTTTGTGAGAGTTTATCAACAAATGTGAAGATCTCTAGAAATTTCGTTTAAGTTTTTAAATAGTTTGTACCTTTTCTCCAATTTAATTTGTAGATCAAATTTTCGCACAAAACTCCTTAAAAGAAAGATAAGTATAGAAAATAATAAATGATTTTACTACACATAACAGATTTATTTGTAAAACCTTTATTTATGTTTAAAACTCTTATAATATTTATTAACAACATAAAATGGATTTTTCTAAAGTTTTAAAAAGAGACAATATCATTCTTTGCAAGTAAATTTAGTTTAGTTTAAAAATCCATATATTCGCAGCGCATATATTTAAGACAGTTTGAAAAAAAAATCCATATATTAGACAAAACAAAACATCAATGTATCAGATAAAGCATAAATAAATATGATAAGAACCCAAGAATCACAAATATATATTTAGAAATTAAGAAAATTTATCTCCTTTTGTAAGAGGGGATAAGTGTTTATCACTATACTAATGTTAAGAATTATTATTATTTTTATAAGAATATTAATAAATAAATAATAAGAATATTAAGAATAAATAAATAAAAACAGTAGCAAAGATACTTTTCGAGAATTTTATAGGATAATAAATATTTCATTCAATATATATTAACATGAATACACTTTACAAAACAAAACGTATGAAAAATAAAAATATTACATGCTTTTCCTTGTGTAAGCATTTATAAATTTAAAATTTGTTAAGATTTATATAGCAACTATAAAAAAGTCTACATTTTTGGTTGTACTTTACAATCTTTTTAATTTTATAACTTTTAATAGTGATTAAATAAAATGTAGCTTCAAAAAAATGTTCATTCGTAATGTCTAAATAAGAGGAAAATTATATTTATTGCAAATATGCTCATGTACTCCTAATACTAAAATTCAAATTAAGAATATTTACTTTGTTTAAGTCTACATTATATTATGAACTTTTATATTGTAATCTTAGAAACAAAGTACTATAAAATTATAAATATTATAACTAACTTATAGGTGTAATAGAGAAAATTAAAATTATAATGTCTTATAGCGAATATTAATAACATGAAATATATGTTTATGCGGTTAATTATTTTAAAAATTTAATTAAATAATTCTTTTAAATAGTTTCTAGGTACATATAATCTAGAAAATGCTAAATTTAAAAGAAATTAACAAAAAGTACTGAGTTTAAATAATAATATTATACAATTAATTCTATTATAGAATTTCCGTAGCATATTTTTTCTTGATAATAGTATGAATTTCTTATTTACATAAAGTTATTCAAATAATCAAAACAACATAAAATAACGAATAGTTTTTTTAATGGTATTAAAAATTATTCAAAACAAAGTTCAAAATATTAATACAGTGTAATAAAATTTCTGTAAGTCACAAGTTTGTCAACCAAAACCTTGATTATATTAATGACAATTTTTAAAAAACTATGGCTTTTCATTCTTGTTTAAAATTATTAACAAATGTCTTGAGTATTACAAAAAAAGTGTACCTAATTTTTATCTGTCTTAAAAATATTTCAAATTCATGACTAATCATGTGAAATTATTTTATAAGCTTAAAACACATATTTTGCAATGTTTTATCTACTTACATCAGATTAAGTAAGGAATAAACATAGCACAATATTATAAATGGATTTAATATATCTTTAACTATGATCATTATTCAAATATGTTTTCTGCCATATTGTAAAAGTAAAATTTTTACTGGTATTTTAATCATTTTTGATGACATTTCTCAACAATATTTGATTTTATAAATATTTATTCAATGAATTATTTAATGAACAAATTAGTTATTTCGCTTTGTATCTGTTATCGGTTGATAAGATATTACTTTAATTATTTTAAACCTTCACTTTCCGATCACATATGATCATATATATAAATAAATTAATTAATAAATAAATAAATATATATATATATATATATATTCTTTCATACACTTTAATTAATTTTATTAGTTTTATTTATTATAATAGAATCTAGCATATTATATATATATATATATATATATATATATATATATATATATATATATATATATATTTATAATTGTTTTATATATATTGCGATAAAATTTTAAATAAATTTAAATTAGTAAGAATTTATTATTTCATATTTATATGGTCTATAACTATTATATCTTAATAACATAAAATCTACACTTCATTCAATATAATTTTTGGTACAATTATCATTAAAAATTGTTATAATTTTCAGTCTATTGTAATAACTAATAAATAAATATCCGTAATTTTTTATTACTTTTTAAGAAAAGAAAATTCTTTCAACTTAGTTCGAAGCATTGAAGAAATGTTAATCAAATGTTAACAACATTAAGAATATATGACATAATTTTTAAAAAAAATAACTTATTTTTATGTATCTTCTTCGGAAGTATTCAATATTTATATTTGTTATTATCTGGCAATTCACATAAAATTATTATTTTTACAGAGCATCATAGGAGAAATTTTTAACCTAGATTGAACGAAAATACTTCGTCAGTCAAGAAACCGTAAGTACATTACATTTTTCTTTCATATTTAATAAATTTTATTGAATTATTTTTAAAAAAAATTATTTTTTATTTTATATTGAAATGGGCATCTATGATAAAATATAATGAACAAACATTATTTTCATTTACAATTTGATTTTTTATGATAAAAAAAAGAAAAAACTTATACTCTTATGATTTTGCCAATTCTGGATCAAGCATTCAAAAAATAGATCAATCATCAACAAAATAGTATTCTTTATCGATCATCAAAAAATAGTTTTGCTAAAGTATTTAAACTTTATTGAATAAAAATTCAAAATTTTATATTTGTTGATTTTGCTCTGCCTTTAATGAATATTTATAAATGTGATATTTATTTCTAAGCAAAATGAAAATGCTATTATTACTTACATAAAAAATTAATACTAAAGTATTACATTTTACTAAAAGTAATAAGAATTTTAATAGAATATTTGTATTATGTAAAAATGATTCTGTTCAAAAAATTTGAATTAAAATACACTATTGGCCATTAAAATTGCTACACCAGGAAGAAATGCAGATAACAAAATGATATTTATTGGACAAATATATTATACTAGAAATAACAAGTGATTAAAGTTTCAAAAAATTTGGCTAGATAGATCCTGAGAAATCAGTAATAACAGCAGTTATAAGCCTGGGCATAGAGTCAAATATTGGTGACGCGTTTGGTGACGAGACAGTCGCTCGGCAACCATTGACCAGACGTTTTCTATTGGTGAAAGATCTGGAGAAAGTGCTAGCCAGGGCAACAGCCGAGCATGTTCCGTATCAAGGAAGGTCCGTACAATACCGACAATATGCGGTCGGGCATTATCCTGCTGAAACGTAGCGTTTCGCAGGGCTCGAATAAACGGTAGAGCCACGGGTCGTAACACACAAGAAATGTAACGTGCACTGTTCAAAGCACCGTCAATGCGAACAAGAGGTGACCGAGACGTGTATCCAATGGCACCCTATACCATCACGCCAGGTGATGGGCCAGTATGACGATGACGAATGCACGCTTCCAGTGGCGTTCACCACGATGCCGCCAAACATGGATGCGACCATCATGATGCTGTACACAGAACCTGGATTCACTTGATAAGATGACGTCTCGCCATTCGTGCGCCCAGGTTCATCGTTGATCACTCCATTGAAGGCGCTCTTGTCTATGACACAGTGTCAAGGGAAGCCGCAGCCATGGTCTCCGAGCTGAGAGTCCATGCTGCTGCAAACGTCGTCGAACTGTTCGTGCAGACACTTGTTGTCTTCCAAACGACCCCGTTTCTTGACTAACGGCTCGTGACGTGGTTGCACGATCCATTAGGGCCATGCGGATAATATGCCTGTCTTCTCGGCTGCTAGTGATAGGTGGCCGTTGAGATCCCGTATGGCGTTCCGTATTACCGTCTTGAACCCATCGATTCCATAATCTGCTAACACTCATTGGATCTCGACCGATGCGAGCAGCAAAACTGCGTTAAGATAAACCGCAATCCCGGTACGCTACAGTTCGACCTTTATCAAAGTCAGAAACGTGCTGGTACGCATTTCTCCTTCTTCCACGAGGCATCACAACAACATTTCACCAGGCAACAACGTTCAAATGCAATTTATATATGAGGAACCAGCTGAACAATTTCCTCATTTCAACACAATGTAGGTGTCGCTACTGGCGCCTGCTTTGTCTGAATGCGCAGAAAAGCTAATCATTTGCATATCATAGCACCTTCTTTCTTTCATATAAATTTCACGTCTGTAGCATGTCGCCTTCTTGGAGTAGCAATTTTAATGGCCAGTAGTGTATACATTTTAAGAAATACTTATTATATATTGATTATTTGATATTCGATTGAATGTGAAAATATTTATTGGTAACATGTAACTCACTAACATTTTAAAAAATTACAAAGATTTAATTCAAAATTACATTAAACATCACTTATGATTATAAAATTAATTATTTTCAGCTCATATTAATTTCTAAAATTCAAAGCATAGTAAATATATTTTAAAAAGCGTTGTATTAGTAATTTGGAAACCAGGAATAATCCATTTTGAAAGATGTTGCATGAAAAATGTTTTAATTTGCATTCCTTGAAAAAGTACATTAAAAATGATAATAAAAATTTCTTTTCCTCATTATAGTAAAAAAATTATTTTTTTATTACTTTAAATGTTTAAAAGCATTATTTTTAATTATATGATCATAACATAATAAAATTTTATAATTAATTTTTGATTACTTATTAATTAAAATCTCTCCATTTTGAATTATATTCATTTTTAATTAAATTCTTTAGAAAATATTTATTAAATTTTACGCTTTGTTTAAAAAATCTGGCTGACTACAAAAAATATCAACGTTCCCAAAATGAAATATTTGTTCTTTGGTTCAAGCAAACATACTACGATAATTAATTTCATATGAAAGAGATATTTTAGTGAAAAGAAAAAATGATCTATTATAGAACTGAGACTATCGTCGTAGTAGAAAGCTCTTGAAACTGAAATCAACTCCTTTGAGAATTTGTCGCCATACAGTTGAATTGTCACATGAAAAGATTATCTAAATACACTTCCAGGTCATCGTGACTTTTATACATTTAAGGTCAGGATAAATGAAACAATTCAATCACTTTTCGAATGAACTTGAATCAATTTATATTCTTTGTCTTTAAAATCATTTTGTCTTTGAACAACAGAATTCATAGGATGAGATTATATATATATTTTTTAACAATTGTTGGAGTTATCTATTTTAAGCATCACGTATCTGAAATAAGTTCTAAAACAGATAAAACTGTGATACCAGTGCGGATGAATTCTCATTAGTTTTGGTCCATTTACTTAAAGAAAGGACCAATTCAAATCAATTTATCTATGGAAAGATTTTATTGATGTGGACCTGATTAAAAATAACAATAAAACGAAATTACAGCATGCAGTAATACGTAATTTAAGAGATATTTAAATAGTAACTTTATGAATGGCAAGAATATATTTAAAAGTGTAAACAGAGTGTAATTGTATTAAAAAATTAAGACAGAAGCAAATTTTTAAAAACAATTTGTAGTTTTTTTAACTAAAATAACTCCTAAAGACTAGTTAAAATGATTGAGTAAAATAAATTTTAAAATTAAAAACAATAATACGTTTTTATTACTTGAATATTATAGAATTGTATTTCTTTTAATAACAGTTCATAACTTATTAGAAATTCAAAGAATATTTAAGTTTATTTTATAAAATAATATATCTTTAATTAAACTTGTTATACTAATATGAATGTGTATAAAATTTTCTTAAAGGGAAAAGTGATATTAGCTCTGAAAACAAATAAATTAATTTTAGTTTTAATATATATTTTATTTAAAAAAAAATTTATATGTTTATTTCAAAGTTAAACTTCCTTCATCTTGCATTTAAAAATATTTAGTAGTTGTGATAAATTTTTAAACTTCACTTTCCGGTATTTCGTATTTTCTTTCACGTTTTCAAATTTATGCTTTGATGTAAACACAATTATTAGACTTATGATTCTTCAAATTTCTTAGTCTAATTTCTAATTTCTCCAATGTGTACTCTGCAGCCTTTTATAATGTCTAATTATTTCATTTGTGAGAAATACACATTAATTATCACAAACTTATCGAAGATGATTTTTATGTTTATGATTTTTCATTCATTCTCTTTTAACAAGCATACATTTCATACACAAATCTCTTTTTTCAATATTTTTACAATAATATATATTTAATTTGCTTTATTTTTCACAGAATAAATGAACATTGTACATAATAATAAAGAAAATAATGCTTCTTTTATTTATATAAGAAATTAAAAATATTCAAAAATGAAAATAGTAATTTCTTCTATATACATTAAAATGGTTAATATATGCATACATCTGAAGAATTTTGATTGTTGTTATTTGAAAGTCATATTTAAAACAGTAAACTTTAAATAAAATACACTTATTTTCTATAAAAGCAATAGATTTATGATATAGAAAATTTTTACATATTTAATGTTTTTGTTACGCCTTTATATTAGTTTGGATACACATTTAATCATTAGAAGAATTTAAATGACGTATTAAGTTATATGAAAAAACTGTAGATTATAATTTTCAAGCAAAATTATTCCATTTAAATTTGTTTCAGATTTTTTTAATTTTAATTTATGATGAATTTTGAAAAAAAGTAAGTTAATCTTATTAAATCTTTAAATAAGAATTTATGTAGAATATCTTATACATTGACTCAACTGATGCATTCTTAATTAAATGTGCAATTACACATTTGCTTTTGAAGTATTGATAATTTTATTATTACATATTGAGTTACACTTTTAACATTTTTTAACATTTCAAAACTAATTTGTCAAATGCTCTAAAAATTATTGCATCAAAATTAATTAAAATAATACAGATGTATTTTTGTATTCATTGTAAAAATATATTTAGAAAGTATGTTGTATTATCTAACAGTACGCTCTGATCATCTTCATTACTGAAATTCAACTTTTCTTAAAAATTACTATACATTTCTACGATATTTTTGTATCATAATATGGTTTCATTCCATATTTTTCCTTGTACCAGTTTATATTTGATGTATGTCTCTATATAACAATTTATTCTCTATAATCTATTTATCTACATTCTATATACTAATGATGTGATGATTTTAAGGAACATGAATAATTGTAGGGGAAATAATCCTATGTGAATATAGTAAATAAAATATTAATTTTATGTTCATAACAACATGATAACATGTATTTTACGCTAATATAGTGCAATATGCCGATATGTGCCATTATATTTTATTAAATTCCCGATATATTTCTGCCAAATCCGCTTTATTTTAGGTGATTTTTATTTAATTTTTTAATCATTGTTGTTGCTATTATTAAAAATGATGGTACAACCTCTTTTTTTATAATATAAATAAACTCTTACACAATTTGTTGAAGAATTTAGTTCATCATTATAAATTAAATATGTATAACTAATATATAAAGATATATTAATACCTTATCATTTGCTGGCTGTTATAATTAGCCTAAAATCCTGTATGCTTTTAATACAAACAAAAAAATTTATAATTTTCAAAAAAGTAATGAAGTAACAATATGTTTGATCCTAAATTTAGTAATTATAACTAAGCAACTATATATGCGACATAATATAAAAAAGCGATTATATAAGAAATTATTTTAATGTCTTAATTTTTAGTGAAAACTGAAGACATATTTCTATTTTCTACAAAGGATTTTTTCTAGACTCATATGAAACATTTATAAGAGTTAGCTTTAAATTATGTTTAAAAAATATTTCTTTTAAATAAGTAATTAAAAGAAGGAATTTAAATTCCTTGATTAAAAACTTCATAACTGTTAATTATGACATATGTTCGAGATTAAATATACATATTTTTATTTACTTATTAAATAGAAATATATATTTAATCTAGTATGTGCCATAATTAACAGTTATGCAATTTTTAATCAAAGAACTAAAAACTAAGAATTATAAATGTAATTTTGAAAATAAATTTATATGCATAAACCGAAATGAATGCTTCAACAGATAAAATTAATTTATTTTGCCATATATATATATATTTATATATATATTTAATTATTTATTTATTTATTTAGCATATTTTGAAAACTTAAATATTAGTGCGTATAAAAATAAAATGCTTTTCTTTATTGTATAAAATTAAAAAATTAGTTTTTTATAAATTTAGTATTTTGTCTCGCTTTGCTTAAAATAAAACTATAGATAACTAATTTTATATATTTAGTTGGTATCATATAATATTTACATAAATCACTCAATTAGTTTACCAGCTTAAATATTATCTAAGACATATATTAATCTATTTGAATGAAAATCTCCAAATGCCATGATAAAATTATATTTAAATTAATTTAATTCAGAAAATTTAATGTACATAGCTTTTGATTTTCGAGTATAGCGTGTAGCTAAGCCATTTTTACGATGTTACAAACAATTTATCCGCCTGCGTGGCAGTTAACAAGCAAATGGACTCGCGTGCAACTAGCTAAAAGTTGTGTTAGAATATTCAGATTGCTCGAATCCTGCTTACACCCACCTACAATTTGCACGCATCAAATTTTTAGCACCTAGGGTAGGAGAATAATTCTTCATTATACCGAAAACATAGAGAATTTCATAAAATATAATCGAAAAGATTTTGAATTACGCAGAAATGTTGGTATGAATTCGCAAAAATCCATTCACCTAATAGTTCTCAAACTATCTAGGAACTAAATTAAAGCAGTTGATTTAAAAGGAGGTTGGAAGAAACGACCCGCATTTTAATCTACAAATTAAAATTTCTATAATCTCTCAAGTACCACTTGAATCGAGCGCTAAGAGCTAATTACCAGAAACTTCAATGAGATGTTTGCTCATGGAAAGGTTTATACCGTAAAATAACAACCATCGATAATAATTAGGAAAAGGGTCTGTTTCGCTTCATCATTTAGGGGACAAATTGATTTTCTCGTTCACTCTTTATCGGGAATCAAAGTGCTTCTAACGTGCAGGTTTCTCTATTATGGGTGTCTTTTTCTCTGCTTCCTAAATTAAACTTTATTTAAGAAATGAGATTTTGAGGAACATGCATTATTTTACTCGTAATATTACGATTTATTAATTTGACTTAAACGTTTCAAAGCGTCTATAATTCTATGTGCGTTCTATATATTTAATTTATAACAGGTATAAAACTAATATTTAAATTATTTTTATAAATAAGGACTTAGTTTCTAATTAAAAAGTTAAAAATGACTTAGTTAAATTAATGACAAATGAAAAAAATTATAAAAATGCAAATGAGCAGTATATTCATGTGGTTTTATAAGCTGAAGTTACATTTGTTAATCATAAAATAATGTACCTAATTTATATCATAATTTAATATTAAAGTTATATCTAATGTGAACTACTCTTGATTTTATAATTAAATATTTACGTTATAACTTTATGTCAAGTATTTATATTACTCATTATGGTAATTAACTGTAACAATAGGGAATTACGTAAAATGGATATTTCCTTTAGAAATAAAAATTTTATATTTCAAATTCTTTTATAAGAAATTTATAAGAATTCAAATTTAATGTATTGCAAACAGAAAGAATTATCTACTGGTGTGTTAAATGACTAAATTTTAAAAATTTAAAATTAATTTTAAAATATTAGTTTATGAGTTTGGCAAATTACAAGTTACATTATTTTATTTACATATTTGCTATTAAAAACGTATTTTTGATTACAAGATATCATTATACAATTTTTTTTTTATCTTAATGCAAACATTTGACTTTATTTACTATTTAAAAAGCATTCGCGGCTAAAAATCAATTATTAAAAAATGATATCTTATTTTTTTCAAAATATTATGAAATCGTACATATATAGATATTATTTGTAGTATTATTAATGACAGCTTAATTAAGTTCTATAAAGCCATTTTATGGGGAATATAAAAATTAAACTAGTTTATACTTCTTTTAAGATTTGAGAAAAGCAAATGTAAGATATTTAATATAATAATAAACATTAATGACAAAATTTGTAAATATACTATTTTTAACATTAATGTAATATTAAATAAAATATAAATCTCCTAATGATTCAATTTTTTTTTTTCATTTTTATAATGTAAAATTGATCATTTTTCCCTTAAACATGTTTTCTCTATTAACAATGCATGTTTTGAACCTACGAGGAGGACATTCTAACAACCAAAAGCATTTGTAAGGTATTTAAACATCAATTATGTCAGCTGATCCTGGAAGGAATTTTTATTGATAAAATGCAGTATTTTCACATTTTGTGGAAGTAAATCCGAAATATTCATAAGTATCTACCACAATATATGCTGACCATTAAAATTGCAGCAACAAGAATGCGACATTTTTATAAAGAAATATGGCAGACTTTATTTAAAAACAAAGCTCAATGCGGGTTTCCTTACTATACTTAAGCTAGATTAAGTGATGTAAGAAACTACATTTCAAATCTGCTTATACTAGTTGTTTTTACCATAGAAATGGAGGTCAATTTGTGGAAGTTGATGGAGTTCGATCTGTAACTCCTCTGGATTGCGAATAATCAAATCTTATTAATGACTTTCACTTCAGTCAAAACTTTATTATTGTCTGCAGGATATAATCGAATGGCGCTACAATCATCATACGTAGCACTATCTTAAAGGCCATATGTAACGTACGAAAAGCTAAACAAGTTATTCACATTCCCTTAGTGAATTGCATAGTCACGTCACTAGCTCTTAATCAAGAAATATGATTGCTTGCGAAATAGCATTTTCTTTATAATGAACATTTTCTGTATAAAAAGTTCAATTTTCACAACATAAAAAGGAACGTACGTAAATGGCATGACATCATGTATTCATATGAGTTCTGGTTATGTTTAAAGTTTCATAATGGTAATAATCATGTTTGGCGATATCTTGAAGATCATCCATTGCTAGCATATGTTTGGTACCGTCGTATTGGCTTATCGCCTGGATAAGCATGGTGTGCCATTAGACTATGGTGTGCCATTAGATTTAAGCTATATTTCACTCTTGTGGGAAAAAGCTCAATCATATGTAGTCGTCAATAAATGGACCATTCTTCACAAGGAAAACATTTGGCTGCTGGAAGGACAAGTATGCTTTATAAACCTTTTGACAATAGATAACTTTTGGTCAGTGGTTGTGGAGCAATTGATCATTATCAAATGCCAGCTATTATGGTCTTTGAGCTGTGGTATCTTACTGAAGCTACATGGACATCTCTAATTGCTCATGCCATCTACCCTCTCTTTGAGTTAATTCTGTGAAGAATAAGCTATGCTATTTTAGCCAGATATGAATATTTTGGTTACTAATTTCTCAGATGTTTTTTCACATTTCTTTAAAACTAAAAGGTTTACTAAATGCAGGATAAATTTTTTCACCAAATTGTTTTGTTATTTCTATTTGTTCTTGGTTTAACACTTTTAAATTTTAGTAGTGTAGATGCTACAAGCAGAAACGCGATATTTGTCCTCCGTTGTTCAGCAGCTGTTACAGTTTAACACAAATTATTCTGTTGCAAAAAGAGAAATTCTATCTTTTTTTAAACACCATCTTCAGAATTTTGGAAGTCATTATTTAATCAGCCCAAATTCCTTTGTTGCATTGCCTACAATAATACATGATTCCTACTAGTACAGTAGGGGCACATGTTTGTAATAAAATAATTTAACTATTCATAAAGCAATAGACATTATATGCACTCTTGATTTTCAAATAACTTTGAAGTGGACTGTTCAAAGTCAAATGATTACTCATTGCCGAGTTATAATTAACGTAGTACTGAATGTTGTATTTTGCTCAATTCAGTAAGGTTGAAACCAATTTTAATTAAAACTCCAAAATGAATATTAATAATGTAAATATTGTACGCGTATTTTCATCGTTAAATAAAATCATCATTTACTATCAAGTTAAAATATCTCAACTCAAGATACGCGAGTGTTTAAAATATTTATATTACCTATGTCAACTAAAAAGATATAACTTTTAGGTACCTTTACATGTGTATTCAAAGTAACCTAAAGAAACAAATATTTTCGAATTTTACACTTCAAAATTTGAATTAAAAAATTAACAATGGGAGTTAAATACAAAAATACTTAATTGAAAAGTTTGAAATTAACATTACATCTTAACTTGTCAAGTTTCATTATCCTCAATTATGACATCAAAAAGCAACATTTGTAAAAGCTTTTAATATCTGGTAATGAACAAAAGGGTATATGTGGTTCACACAAATAATTCACAATTATATTCAAGCATATTTTGTAAAGCTATATTGTGTGATATCATAGTTATCCATTCATAATTTGCCTTTCAAAGTTTTTAAATACGAACACTGTGAAGTAATTCATAAACTACTCATAAATACTTTCAAATAAAAAATGCCTACTTCAAAGCAGAAAGTCTTACTCTTAAAAAAAATAGTTTTGAATGTACAATCAATGAAACACAGAGTACATAAATTATTGAATATTACTGTGAGTCGTGAAAACATTATTTTTCTATTAAAATCACTATAATATATTTCTTTGGTTAAGGGAATGTTTTACTGGTTAGAAGTGAAATATTTTATTCTCATAATTCGGAAAATAAAATTTATTAAAAACTTTACCATTTATTAAAAGAATACTTTTTATAAAACTTTACCATTTATTAAAATAATACGGTTATTCTGTTAAAATAATATTTTTGAGAATAAGACTTTAGACCATGCTAATGTGTGAAATACTATATTATACAAGTATCATTTATAAACATTTATAAAAAATTAACGTGCAGATAAATACTTCTCTAAATTTTTTAAAGAAAATAAATAAAGGTTATTAAATTTTTTGGGCTGAAATTCCAAAAATGAAATATATAAAATTGAGATTGGCTTTATTTCATATAAAAACAGCTTAAATGATTGTCAGCTTTAATTTTAAATTTTGTGCCGGCTTACTATGTATAACTATGTAAACATCCATACATCAAGCTTCCTTTTATAGCACGCATTATTAATGTTTTATTACGAATAAAAAATGAAATGCTAATATACATCCACTAGATGTCACAATATCCAAATATCCATCAGACACCCATTTGCTGTGACCCTTTGGATGACTTGTGGATATGTCGTAGATATTTGGATTTCTCAGAGACAAAACGATATCCAATAAAATTTCTACGAGATATCTCTTAGATGTCATGTGGATCTTCATGGTTGTTTGGGTAGCTATTACTAAAAAACAATTTAACTAGTTTATTGAAATTAGTATCAATGTATATAAATTTTAAGACTATAACTGCCTTTCAATTATTTCTCTGGAATAGGAAATTAATCTTAATCTATTATTTGAATGATTATAATGGTTCATTTTATGTAAAAATGGCGGTAATTTTTTACGTAGGAATTTGTAGGAATTTTAACTTTAAAAGAGTAAATTCGAAATTATAAAATTTATATATATATATATATATATATATATATATATATATATATATATATATATATATATATATATTATAAAACCTATGTAAATTATAAAATTCCTTGTGATGTGCTATTTTCCTTAAAATTTAATTTTAATTCCCTAATGAAAATCTAAAAATATTATAAAAACATAAATTCATTTAAATTTAATATAAGGCTTTGTATATTAATATAATATACATTCAAGTTTAGAATTCCTATTTCCTAGAAGAAAAATAAATGGCACTTTCTATGAAATAATTATTTGCGTGAATTTTAAAAACTTAAATTAAGAAACAGATTAAATCTTCTAGTGATAATTTTAGAAATTCTGATTTGATAGTTTAATAATTCAAAGAATATAAATGGGCTTTTTAAAACTCGCCTAAAAGCATTAAAAATATTTAAGAAAACAAAGATGCAAATGGCCATTCATTGCATGTCTGAATACAAATGCGTGCATAAATAAGACCTGCTTTTGAAAGTTTTAAAGTTTTATTTAAGTATATGATAGCGCGCGACTTTATGAGAATTTGTACATCTTAGCTATCCAATTAAATGACTAAGAAAATTTTTGCCTAAATTAAACCGAATGTAGAAGAAAGGATAATTAGCTAGATTTCCCTGACTTTGCCTTCAGAGAGTATTTTTAAAGTTATTTAAATATTTTACTAAGTTATCTAAAATTTGTACTATATTTCTGCAGTGGATTTTAAAATATGTTTTGTAGAAAAAAAATAGAAATGTTTCATATTTTCTTAGAAAATTTTATTTCTGCTTTCAAAGAAATTACTGCACACATCATTTAAACTTTTTTTATACTTGAATGAAATGATATTGTTTATAATGTATGCACTTTCTTTAGGTTCTTTTGTAAATACTTTTGCTTTTGATAATAATAGTGGAAAAATAATCAGAACTAATAATAAAAAACAAAGCTTTTTAAAATATGAACTCAAAATTTTTGTTAAATTTAAGATAATATTTCTTATTTGCATTAATATTATAATTAAACGTTAAAATATATCCCATTAAAATTTCGCAAAATAAATGTACACATTTTATGTGGGAAAATTCCTATATTTTAAAGATACTCAATTTAAAACTACCAAAATTTTAAGGAATACTCAATTTTTAACTACCAAAAATGTTTTGCTATCATTTACATATTAAGTATTAATTAAATTTATCACTGTGTCAAAACTAAAGAAATACTACATATAAATTTATAAGGTAAATTAAAATTTAAATAAATATTTTCGATTGTAAGGATAATGTATTTAAAATCTGTTGAACAATGTAATTCAATAATTATAAAATAATAGTTATTTTTGTTAAGAGATAATTAAGTCATGATATTGGAATTTAAGAAAAAATTATTATTCTATTTATGAAAAATAAATTGAAATTACGGAAAACTCTCTTTATTAACGAAACCATACAGTTAAGTTTGATTTAAATATAAAAAATAAAATATGCATTGATAATTGTTTTTTTATATCAATAAAAAATACTTTGAATTTAGTAATTCCATTCATAAAATAGTTTTTACTTTAGTAAAATCTCTATAAAATGGATAAAACAAATATGCTTAATAATTCATTTTAAAAATTTAGGTCACATCATTCTTTTGAACATTCTCTAAAAATAACTAACAATCATTTTTGTCAGAAATATCATACTTTGTTTAAAGTCATACAAAACAAATTTTGAGTATAAAAAATACATATTCTTATCCATAATAATTTTCGTTCAGGTTATTTAAAAAAAATATTTTTCATAATTTAAAGCAGAAATTTCTGATACCAGATAATTTATGATCATTCTAAAGTTTTCCTTCATGAATACACGTAACGTTTTGAATTCAGTAACTCTTAGTCCTTTATTTTATCGAAAATATTATCATAAGTGTATGTTCTTGGATCATCGTCTAATGATTAAGATGTTTCAGCTTCAATACTTTGATTGAAGGATTGTTTTATGCTCAGCATTTCTTTCTTCACCCTTAGAGGCATTCCTTCAAGTAAAGTATATAATATTTTGTTGAAATCGCAATATATACTTCCTTATATATATAGGAAATTTGGATTTCAGTTATATGTAAGGAATTGTGATAAATCTTATTTTTTGCAATTCAAGTACTTTTATATTATTGCTTTCATATTAAATGGTACTAGAAAATCAATATGATTTACATACCTTCTATAACAGGGACTTCACTAGAAAGTATTTTCATTCAGATTTGCTAAGATATATTAAATCTATTACACCATACAAAAGATTTAAAAACTTCCTATAATTATATTTTTTAAGAATCATATATTCCGAAATTTCTTAAGATTCATTAATATTTTCAAATTTTCAGAACAAAACAATTTTTACATTTCTTTGCCCCATTTTTGATTTTTGAGATAAATCTTGATTTGGAAAAATCTTAATATCAGTGAACTTATAATTAGTAACAGATAAATTTGTGAGATTTTTTTTCAAGCAATTGGTGATTTCTTGCATTTTTGATTAAATAAACTACAAATCAATTCTCACAATTCAATTTATCGTAACAAAATATTAACTTGAAATCATACTGAAGATGCTTAAGAAACACAGTTAATACCTGTAAACGTTATAATATGAACGCTGTACTGTAAATATTTGAAAAATCTCTAAGCACTTCCTAACCAAACAAATTTATTAAAAAAATAATTACCTCAATTTATCGAGATAATCCAGACATACAAATTTATAAAATCACATGAATTTATGTATTAAATATTTATCATAATGATAAACCGTAACAACAAATGAAATAAAAACTAACTAATATTTATTTTTTAAAAAAAAAACTTGATAGAACACTATAATTTAAACTTCAACTGATCCATTCTTTCCTAGAAAATTGTATGGAAATATATTTTTCAATTTAATTAATGGGTTTAAGCAATATATTAATTCATTATTTTTGTTTATTGAGTGCGATAGAATTACTGTAATTTATTAAGATGATTTTTTCATAGAAAGAGAATTAAAAAGAGTACCGGAGGGAATAATAACTACTTTGCTTGTAAGATATTTAAAAGATTTATAAAAATCATTGTAGTTTATAAATTTTTAGAACATACATTTAATTTTTAGCTTATTAAAAATATTTTTTGAATATTATTAAAAGCAGCAAATTTTATCTGGAAGTATGATTTTTATAGCGAATCAAAAGGTGAGTTCTTATAAAATTTGAATTTTCTTTCAGTTCAATAGCCGTACTCAGACTTTCTATTCATCTACAACATCATGAATATAAATTGACCTCAGATTATCATTTTATGAAAGATAAGGCAGCAATCCAAGTTCCAAGAAAGGTAAGAGATAATTAAGTTGTTTTGCCTATTATAAAAAATAAGTATTGTAAATAAGTATCACTTTCTGCACAGTGTATGGTTATTTACGTAAGTAATCTGAAATATTTAAATTTAAAAAATGCAGGCTACGTTTATTTTAAACAAACTTCCGTAAATTTAGCGAAGAATTCTCTCGGGATGTATATATATATATATATATATATATATATATATATATATATATATATATATATATATATATATATATATATATATATAGATATATATATATATATATATATATATATATATATATATATATATATATATATATATATATATATATATATATATATATATATCTGTGTGTGTGTGTGTGTGTTTTTAACTAAAACATTCTTATACATTTTTTTGTTACTGAACAACATCCGTAAGTTACATTGTCTTTTTGATTAACATATATGTATTTTACTTAGTGAAATAGAATATTTCCAATACAGTTATCATCTATCTTTTTCAAAAACAATTAGTAATATGTATCTGAATAAAAATGTTGTAAATCCTCAACAATACTTTATAACTAAATTTTCTACACTTAAAAAGATAAATATAAAATGTTTTCAGAAAAAAAGTAAGCAGTATAAAGATTTTTTAAATATCTTACATTTTCGATTGATTAATCAGTTTTTCTTTCTCTTGTTTCATTCTTATATTTAATTCATTACTTTGATAGTTTGAGAAGTTAGGATGAATTGAAAATTAATGTAAAAATACAAAAACTATATTTTATCAAATGGTCACATACGTATAAAATAGGAAAATCATCACTGCTTATAAGTTATTTAAAATGTGTGAAATTTCATGGAATCTTTTTGGATTCGAAAAATAAAGAAGAAAAATATTGTTTTCTATTTTTATTAGGCTTTATATAATTTTTTTAATTAAATTATGCCAACATATTTTAACAGCCTAAAGTTTTTTTAAAAGTTAATCATATGTTCAAAATAAATTTACGGCTTCATATTTTGTGCTTGCACATGCAAGTATTTTCTTAGTAATTATATGTGAGCATTGTATAAAATAATTCCTATTGAAAATAAAGAAAATATATAATTATAAAATATAAGACAGTTAAAGAAAATGATTCAAACTAACTTCTTTGTTTCATAATTATATAACGAGAAATATGTTTTTATTTTCAACAAAAATGAACTCCATTATCTTATTACTATACAATGGTAAATAGCAGCAAAAAATATATTTCACAAATTTTCTATTTTTCTTGATAAATGTATTTATTATATATTTTCTCTACTTCTGAATTAAAAAAATAAGGATTGAATATCCGAATGCAACACAGATGTAAGAATTATGTTAAGTACAATATAAAACTGGGAGTTAAAAAAGTTGAATTCAGCAAAAACATTTAATTTTGATATTAAATGACAACTGAAAATAATTCAAAAGATTTAAAATAAAAGTTACATATTATAAATTTATTATGAAAGATTTATTATTTAAATGGTATTTGAAGTCAATCTTTTAACATTTTGAATTGAAATTTTTAAGAAATTTTTGTTGGACACCAAGTTTATATAATGTACTTAGCGTTATCACTCTAAAATTATATAATACTTGATTTATATATATATATGTGGCATTTTTATATCATATATTGTTTGTTATGTAATAGAAAATAGACAATTTTCAGGAACATTAAATAAAATAAGTCTTAGAAAATAATCTTGCTCAAAAGTGATCCTGAACATATTGTTGAAAGAGAGAAGTCTTTAATCATTTTCTGCATTAACCATATAATGTTGTTTTACTAGACTCATAAAACCATATTATTATATTACAACTTTCCCTCTTAAAAGATAATCAAAATGTACGTAATATATTTTATCTTCACATGTCTCACTGGCTCTTCATTAAGATTTTGACAGGCAATATTATATCAGAAATAATAAGATTTCATAGATATTGTCAAATATTCACTTAAAAAAACGTATTTTTAATTTTGAAACATTATTTAGCATTTATGCATTTATTTATAACATTTTGATATATTTGGCAATCTTTTTCACCTCGATGAGAATCAATTGAGTATGAAAACTAGATCCTTGTATACATACGTCTAAATTGCGGTGAAACTCATTTTTATAAATAAATATGTTCCGTGTGTCTTCAAATCTGTTCCTCTACTGGAAAATATTTGAACATATAAGTAATCACGGAATCATTCGGAATTCAATTTCATGAAATTAACGTGCAATTTGTTCCTATTTCGAAATTTTAAATAGCAACTTTTCAAGGTTACGACTGCGCAAAATTTGTATCGTTTATCAGTTCTTCATATTTCATTTAATTACAAACTTTATAAATCCATTCCCATTTTATTATAAAATTTTATTGGTTTGCTGTTAACATATATACTTTTTATATTGATTTCTATATTTATGGTTTTAAAAATTTCTTCTCATGATATCGTTGTACTTGTATACCATTTATATATATATATATATATATATAAGAGATAATATATATAATATAAAAGAAATTTTAAGCAACTGGCCTGACGTTATATTAATTCACCTAACTAGTACATCTTTGACAATGATGAATTTTCAAAGTTAAGTGCAAAAATTTAACCAAATATTATTTTTACATTTGATTTTGTTTTATTTATTTATTATTATTTTTTTTTTTTTGTGTAAACTTGTTTCGCTGTCTGCAATATACGGAGTTCATTCATGAATTCTTATTCAGTCATTCAAGCATTATGCTGAATAACTTTTTTCTTAAATTCTATATTTATGTATAAACTAGGGACTGAAAATTTTGCTCTTTCAAATATAATTATATGTTTCCTACAGATAAAAATAATTAATTATTCAGTCCAAGTATGTTATAAAAAAGAAACACAATTTTTATAATATATTATTTTAAAAATGTATTTTATTAACATTATGAATCTACTAAACCATAAAAGGAATGGGGATTAAATTCAACTTAAAAATTATTAAATTAAAAGATTAATTTGAAAGATTTTTTTGTTAAAATTATTAATACAGTCAATATATTTTTTACTCATGAAAATATCTGAACAGTTTTTAAATGGAAATACGACTTTACGCATATAATATTCTTATAAAAGTAATCAGTAAACATTATACATACACAGACAAGAGAAAAAAAACAACTTGATTCAAACCACCCAGAATCTTAAAGTCACGTTTAGATATATTTATCCTTAATGTCATACATTATTTTGACTTTTAATGAACACAATATTTGCATGATTAAGAGACAAAAATATTGCTTGAATGACAAATAAGTAACATAATGATTAGTAACACAATAGTGAAAGGAATACAATGATTAGTAATACAATATACTAATCATTGTATTCCTTTCACTATTGTGTTACTTACCATTAATACGATGATTAATGCTGATTCCAAACAATTTCAATCAAGTGGCTCTTACACAAGGTTTCAATGTTTGGTATAGGGTTTATATAGCTGGAATATTATTATATTACTGCAATAATCCAACAAACATTCTAAATTTACCGCATTATTCATCGAAATGATACTTCTAATATCTTTGGACATTAATTGATTTAATTATTTATCAAATATTCCATTTAAAATCATATTTCTGCTCCTGTTATATGTATTCTTTAGTATTCAAAAATGTGACTTTTTAAGCAACAAAATATGAATTCATTATTTTCAACTAAAATGTTATTCATGTAACTTATTGCATAAATATTATGAGAGCTTTTCATAAAATTATAAATTGAAAAGTAATGAATTTTCACAATAGACTAGAATCATCTAACAAATATAAACTTTTTCAACTACATATTATATATGTCTGCTATTTCATTTACTGAGAGACATATTTGACATGGGTTTATTAAGTTATATCCATTTACATTTCTAATCATATGAAGTTTTCATGTAAAATAAATTTCAAAGATGCGTAAAAATATCTAAAATCACTATTTGACATGAAAATATTCTGAGAAAACTTAAATTTGAAAATTTGTATGAGTACATAAAACAAATACAAGCTTGACCAACTAAAATAAAACATCAAGAAAAGCAATAGATAGCAACGTTAAATCTTTTTCAGATATTACATATTATATCGATAATAATTAAAAATAATGTCTTTCTTGAAATGTGAAATGAGATTCTCTATGACTTTAATAATCGCAATATTGCGTAAAAAAATGTTTTAAGTGTTTTCCTAATACAGCAGCACATGTGTGCACAACACACATATATAGAGGTACAGGTGAGCCCCGGACTGTAATTCAGTTAAGAAATTTGGAATATTCGCCTATCACCAAGCTTCTTGTAATTTTGAACGTTGGTCATGTAAAGGAGCCACACCACATCTGGCACCCTCCTTTCAAAGAAAAAATCAAACCAGCAAAAGGCATTTGGACGCCAAAACCAACGTACACACATCCCCAACCCATTGAGTATCAGAAATCCATTAAAGAAGTGGAATGAAGATCACCAGCAGAATTCCCTGTTCCTAACCCAGGGAGGGATTTACCAGATTTGTGTGGAGGCTGCTGAAATGAGAAGAGTGTAACCACGTTAGTGGAGCGCCACCCCTGCAAATGGTCCGAACTCCAAATACTACAGTACAACACGCTAATTTTTGGTAGTCTTTCATCATCACTATAGTCCGGAATGCAGAGTTCTCTGTGTTTTAAGAGAAAAGGGCCCAAGGCAATAATTTTGGGCCTGGCGTGTGCATTATTAGCAATGTTTTTGAGCCACTCTGGAACCAGGTGTGGACTTGGTTTAGTAAAATGCCAAAAACGAGGCACAGGCACAATTGTCATCCTGCAGGGCACCAATCCAGTGAAGGTAGGTTGAAAAAGGGTCATGCCCTGTGACAAACAAATTTGGTGGGGCCAGCAATGGCAGCTTGTCTTTACTTTTGGCAGAACATCATGTGTAGAGCGACCAGTAGTTGAATTATCCTACTGAGTCTGCCACTCCTGATATGCTGCTTCGAAAGTGATCTTTTTGTAGTAGGATCGGGGATATGGAAGAGTAAAAGGTGGATCCTCAATGGACGTGGCTTCTTTTGCTAGAGTGTACGCCAACCCATTGCTTTCAATACTAGCATGAGCTTTGATCCATTTAAGATTGAAATTGTGGCTGTTATGAAGCTCAAGCTGGATCTTCCGGGCAAGTGGGCTTGTAGTGTTAGGGTTTCCCATTGCTAATAAACTTGCTAGGCTGTCAGTTCAGATACAAATTGTATCTCCAAGCGTTTTAGGCCAAAGTATGGCTTACAGAATGGCAAGTAGTTCAGCTTGGAAAACCGTATTTGCAGATCTATGTTTGAATTTTCCAGTCTTAGTTACTTGTTTATTTTGATAAGCTGCACCAACACAATCATCAATCTTAGATCCATCCGTGAAGATGTGACAACCACCCATATTTTGGTGTTGGTGAGAATATTTGGAAATGCTGATGTTGTTAATAGTCAGGGCACCAGGATGTATGAAAAGTTTGATAACCTTTTCCTCCATAATGTCTGTACATTGGTATTTGGAATCATATCTATACTAGGCCTCAGATCAGATGAATAAGTGTAAAGGCATAATTCCAGCTGTAACCTGAAGTGCCCTCGTTGCTATGGTGCGGAAGTCTCCTGTGATGTTAAAAAGGAACAGCCTCTGTATTTCGTCAAGTAGAAGCTGGTTCTTGATCCTTAGGTCTCTACCCCCAGATTGAAGCACCGTGCCCCAGGATTCTCTCCTCTATTGTTTTGTAAACTACAATCCTGTGTGCTTGGGAGAAGCCAACTCATACCAACCACTCTGAGGAGCTGTTAGTTGACTCTTGCCGCTTTGGAGCCTTGAATTTTTATATGAGTTGACCAGTTGAATTTCTCATCCATGGTAACCCCCAGGAGTCTAAGGACTTTGAATCTTTTTGATTTCAGAGAGTTCCAGTATATCTGTGATCCGCACTGAAGTTTGGTGAAGAGTATGTTCTTCGCTTTATCCAAAGATATTTCTAGTTTGTGTGCGACTGACAAATGGTTGAAAACCCTAAGAGCATCAGTAGCAATAATTCCAAGTTTACGCTCGCTATTGGCTGCAATGACAAAAGTGAAATCATCAGCAAATGCTTGCAAACACACATTAGATGCTGGATCCAAGTACGTCCCCACAGTAGACCAATTAAGAGGCTCATAAGAAGAATTTACATTAATGGGACACTGCAAGATCCTTCTGGGCAGACAATAGTTTGTTGGTGTTGAACCAGCCCTTGGCTGGTATTAATTGCTACAACTCTATTCTCAAGGTTACTGGACATAATATTAACAAATTTGGTTTGGCAGCATTTGATTTTAAGTGCTTAGCTGATAGAGTCGTGAGGTGCGGAGTCAAATGCTCCATTAATGTCAATGGAGACCATTCCACAGCGTTTGTCAGTACATTTAGCTGATTCAATATTTCTAATAAGATGACCAAGAGAATCTTCAACTGACTTACCCTGGCGGAACCCAAACTGGCTCTCATGTAGAAGGTTGTTGCTCTCCAGGAAATAAGTCAATCTCGTGGTTATAAGTTTTTCCAACCCTCTGCCCATCTTCGGAAGTAGGGGGATTGATTTGTATGATTTGACTTGATACTTATCCTTTCCTACCTTATGCAACAAAATGACAAGTCCTAACTTCTGACATTTAGGAAAATGTTCCAGTCTCCAGCAGGTTTTGTAAAAGACATGTAAAAGACATGGATGGTTTCTATAATGATGTTATCAATGCCATCAACCCCTGGGGCTTTGCCATTGGGAAGAGAGAAAATAACTCTCCTTATTTCTCCCTCACTAAGTATTGTCTCAGCGTTATCATCATGATCTCTGCTGTAAAGGTGTGAAGTGTTTTCACCTGGACACAGTTTTTCCCCCCATTAAGGAATTTTCAGCAGCTGCCCGTGGCAATCCATGATTCCCGTTGCTGATCTTACAGGAAACAGCTAGAAGTTTCTCCGTTACTGGAACTCTGCGTCGACCACATGAGTACAAAATTCATCTAATGTGTACTCATGCGTATGAGGTATACTGGATCCAATCCTTAATTAGACATGTTTGATGAATGATAGATATTGATAATTAGCATGCCAGGATAGTAATGTTATATGGTAGGTTATATGATGGGCTAGTGCATTATGTGCAATGAGTGGTCCCTCATTGTGATAGAGTCAATGAGTGGTCCCTCATAGAAATATTATCCCATACAAGTATTGTGAAGGTAAAGAGGGACACCAAGCTGTAAGGCATCTTAGATATAGCATTGGCTAATTATAGTTGTTTCAACTGCATACATTTTCCTGTACCTAGCATAAAGTTTGTACTCTACTATTTAAGTAGAATAATCTTTGTGGGAGTCTTCGTAATTTAAAACAAAACTAGAAGACTCCTCTACTACATAACAAATCATCCCCCAGAAATCTCCATTTACTTGGAAGACATTGGAGCCACGACATATTTAAGTTGCCCCCGCTACCTCTAGTGAACATGATGGATATTCTGTTGAGCTGGGATTTGAACTCACTATCATCTGGTAATAAGAACTGCATCCTAACCCAAATACCACGGCGGCTTCTGCGTAATAAATGTAACAGTAATGCTTGCAAAGAGAGTACAGTAATAAATCTTATACAAGCTTACATATTAGCTCCAAGAGCAGGACCAGTATAACGATGCATAATGCGACAGTTGATCAGTTTATTTCACTAATATCCGAAACGCTAAACTGACCATCGTAATATGACAAGTAGAAACGGTATTTATACCAATCCTATATATAGG
>JAPDSC010015348.1:176954-199973 GCA_026290005.1 Latrodectus geometricus | reverse complement strand
TATATATATATATATATATATATATATATATATATATAAGTTGATAAAGGTATGTATACTTTGTCTCCTGCACATATATTGTTGCACATTGGTCATTATTTAAATCTTTATTTTTTCTTAGTTTCTTTAAACTTTTATCAAAGGAGGTAAGTCCTAAAATGTATTTGCATATGAAATAAAATATTGAAGGAAACTTACGTTCACTAATTACATGCGTAACTATTGTATAAAATTAAACTTACATCACTAAGGAGTGACGTAACTAATTAAAGTTCAAAATCCGTTCAGAATTTTGTGTTGTAAGTAATATACTTTGATAACTCTTAATTACATTCTTTAAAATTAAAACTTTTCAGAAATGGAATTTATGTGTTTAAAACTCTTATCATTTATCTTTCTCATTAAAATCTTTAATGAAACTAGAAATGATCCAGTGTAATTTATCGCAATTTCTCTTTATGTTTCTCAGAAAGAGAGATTTATAATAACAAAAGTTATTTAAGATCTCAGAAGAAACCTATAATAATTAATTGTCTATTCTCTTACTGCTATACCAAATACTTCCTCACATGTATTGTTCCAATTTGAAATGCTTTTGTTTAAGCTTTGACATTTCCAAAAGTCCTGTTATATTTATGTTGAATATTTTCGCTTCATCTGCATGAATTCAAGCCTAACAAATGGTTGATATAAATTAAGAAGACTAAACTTATTCTGCATCTGCAAGAAATTTATTTTCTAATTTTAAAGACATTGCCTAAAGTAACTTTAATTGATTGTGGTTGCAATTTATTTGCCTCCGTATTTAATAAAGTGGAGAGTTAGAAGGTAATTTAGCAGCATTGAATTTATAACTATAAGTCTCGTTTTGAAATAATTTGTTGTATATAATTTTAAAAAGTCAAAGTAACAATTTTATTGAAATTTAAATATTGCAACAAGTAGTCATCATCTTTTATTTATTAAAATAATTGGTAATAACTAAATATGGGCTGTCAACCTGACAAAAAAAAAAAGAAGCGCCTGACTGTCACATCATTTTAAAACAACATTCTCATTCTCAACCCAATAACCTATCGATAAGATTACGTTTTACTAAGTTCATTAATATTTCTAAATTCATTGACAGAATTATAATTTTGATTTATTTCATTAGAAATAAAAATGAACTGAACTGACTGAAATAAAAATAAACTTTAGTAAAAGTTAAATGTTACATAAAGTATTTTGCGAAAGAAGCACATTTATATAGCACATCAATAATGTTTTCATTAAAACTTAAATCTTTATTAAGTTTAGTTTAACTTTATTTTTTATTTTATTAGTCTACTTGAGCAAAATACAAATCAAAAAATTCTTTTCATTTGATATTAATTAAAGTAATTATATCATTTGCTTTGAAGGGAATGTACGTGAAAAATGACTCTGAATTTATTTGCTATCTATATTATCAACCGAAATACTTTTGTTACCAGAAAATATATTTTCTTTATTTGTAAAAAAATATCTTCTACAATTTAAGGGTAAAAAAATAATGTCAGATATTTTAATAAAGCTATTTCTTCGAACATAAGTCCGTTTACATTTTATTAAATCTCTAAAAAAGGAATATTTAATGCTGCAAACCATATTTTAACTATACAATAACTCAAAAATTAAAATAAACTTTCTAAAATGTAAATTTAAAAGTAGTTGTAGCCAAAGCAATTTAAATTATTAAATACCTCTCAAGCCACATTTTCCTATATTTGTGGAATATAAAACCTGAGGATTGCGCATTAGATATACGAGATATATTTAGAGTTTCTAGCTAAATATACATTATCATTTTTGTACCTTTTTTTTAACTTCTCACTTAAATCAATTTCAACAAATGTGATTTTCAGAAATGTGTGAGATATTGAAATCCTCTAAATCTTATTTCTAAACCTTAAAAATACTTTCTACTTAAATTTTACTTAAAATGAAAGTTTTTTAAACATCACATATATTATTTTCTACACTCGAAAATAACATCCAATAGCTTAATGTTAGAGAATTTATTCAGTTTTGCCTTTTCAAGGATTTTGAATAACTGATAAGTTTTAAAACTCATGAAATAAGTGAAAAATACT
The DNA here is from genome assembly GCA_026290005.1 of Latrodectus geometricus. Taxonomy (NCBI): domain Eukaryota; kingdom Metazoa; phylum Arthropoda; class Arachnida; order Araneae; family Theridiidae; genus Latrodectus; species Latrodectus geometricus. The sequence continues at coordinate 197,859 of JAPDSC010015348.1, read as the reverse complement.
TATATATGGTTACCAGTAAAGCCACAGAAAAAAGATAATATTCCAAAGATTATTCGTAAATAATAACTGCAGACGCGTGACTTATAAGATATTAATATACTTAAACCAAACATTTTTCATGTAATACCTTCAACTATATAGTAATAAGCAATTATTATTACCATTATTATTACTATTATAAAATTTGCTGTTTATTACCGTAATAAACAAAGTCTATAGTTAAATTATCATCATCATTATTATTATATCTTTTTTGTCTATATATCATTGTGTATAATTTATAACTTAAAATCCAATTTTTTAAATAGTAACTCCTAATTTGATAGCTATCAATAACTAAAACGCCTACTTTAATTTATCCACTTCATTTAAAAATAAGTGGTTATAATAAAACCAATAGATATACTTAGAAACAAATTGTGCAGTACTTTAAATAATAAATGAATAGCAATGGAAACTAAATGCAAATGCTAATTATTGTTTCTAGTACAATTTTTAAGAAGTATGAATGATTGGTGTTTACCAATATGCAATCATAGAAACTCAGAAAACTAATTCAGAAGTCATTGCAATGACTTATGAATGCAATGACAATGTATTAAAATTTATAGCAAAATGTAGTAGGTTATTAAATTGTTTACTTAATTTTAGTAAATTATACAGTTATATAATATTTCAAAAAGTATTTTAGTTGGCAAAACTTATGCGTATTGAAAATATAAAATAAATATTAACATTTGAATTAATATTATTAAAATATATTTTTCAAAAAAAAACGAATAACAATGAAATTTTCAGTTATATAATTCCATATTTATTCTATGAAATGTTTTTTTCAATTCTCCCTTATTTTACTATTTTAATTGATAGTAATCTATAACGAGCTTTTAATAAAATTTCATTGTTCATTATTTAAATAAAAATTAATGCTTACTTACCATTCTTCTCTTTATATTGAAGTGAAATTTGTGCTCTGTTCTGCCAAAGTAATCCATTCAAATAAGATTAGAGAAAAAATGTTTTACCCTAAATTATGTTTTAAACAAGTTAGAAACGTCTTGAATTCATTTATCAGCATTTTCCAATATAATTGCATTTAATATCATTTTAAATATTCAATCTTTTAAACAATAAAAATTTCTTGCTGATTGCAAGGAAATGGTTTTATGAAAATTTGCATAAGAATGAATAATTGAAGTTTTACTTAAATCTTTGCAATCATTTGACATCATTTTGAAATACTAAACATAAACTGGTTGAGCTTTTGAAAATATGTTATTATTATATTGAAAGTCATTTTACAGATATATGAGAAAATTTTAAATATTATCGAAACATTGTAGAAAAGTATAAAAAAGATTTTTTTAATATACCATAAATAATAAAACAAATTTTGAGTGAGTGGTTAAGATACTTGAAATCATACTGATATTTATTAAATGCAAAATGTGGCATAACTGAATTTTAAAATTAATTTATCTTTAAAAAAAAGTTTATGAATATTGTTATTTAAAGAAAAAAGAAAAAACTGAAAAATTATTAAATTTATGAACAAATACGATATTTATAAAATACTTTTCTTAATTAAAATGATATAATAAAAGCCTAATATTCGAAAATATTGAATTATATTTGAAAATAAATATTATTAAACCCATGATTTTATATTAAAAAATTCTGTGATCAAATATGATGAAATATGTGTTATTTATGATAGTTTATACTAATAAAACCGAATAATAAAACTAAAATAATAATATAATGAAATAATCAATTAATTCTAAAATTAATATAAGAAGAAAAAAAAATCGATATTCATTACTTTCTGATATGATGGATTGAACTTCACTTTGCTTTAAAGTTTCCTCAAGTCAGATTAGAAATAAGCTAAGATTTTTTAATAAATAGTAAACTGAGAACTTAAATCAATATAGTCGCGCAGAAAATTAATTATCTGAATTGCAAGAATTTGCGTGTACACAATAAATCATACAATACTCTTCAAAATTAATTATAAGACTTTATCTCTTAGTGCTTAGATAACTTAAAACTTCTAAAATATAAATAATTTTTTTATGAATTTTTTAATCAAACTATTTCCTGTATTTAATAAGTTCAATCTCAGATAATCCTATACTGTTAAGGAAATATATATAATTAACAAATTACAAAGTTGAAGAAAAAAAATTTAAACTGATTTCAAGTAATAATTATTTTAGTATCGCTTAAGATTTAATTTTCAAATTGAATGAGAATCGTACAAGAATAACCTTTTGAAAAAATTTAAGTTAAATTTCTAAATATCGCTTCTCATTAAAAACAAATTCTCAGCATTTAAAATAACAATTTTGAAAACATTGATTAGTAGTATTTTTCTGTCATATAACGATAAAGTGCAACTGAAAAAATATAAGTTACAAATTTCAGAAATCTAATTTTCTGAAGTAATAAAGTTTGTTTTTGCAGAATAACAAACACTGAAGAAACCTAAATTTAATTTAAAGTAATTTTAGGCTAAATTAAGAAAAAAAAATATATTCTCATTTGCATTTAGTATTTTTTTTATATAAATATTATAAATTTTGTAACATTAGACTTCTTAAAAATGTTAATGTATATGGAGAAAATAAAATGGTTTTAATAAATAATTATTAAAATTATTATTGTGATTCATGTGGATTACACCAAACTTTTTTAGATACTTAAACTTACATTAGTTACTCTTTTAGAAAATAAAAATCTCTAAATATATATACTATAATTGTGCAATTCAAAACATTCCGACATTCAAACAATATTATCCGATTTCTGTTATAAGATGGCTGTTTGTAAGACTATATTAATTGAAGAAAATTTTATTACTAAAAACAACTTTCGTACATAGAAGCTCTAAATTACTGAAATTGTTAAATTATCATAAACGCGATACAATTTAAATGAATCTCAAAATAGTACACGGTTTTAAAATTTTAACAATTTATCAATCATTTAAGCTTTTATCGATGATCCTCCATTAGTCAACAATTTTAAATAGTTTTCCCAAACAATAAAAATCAATTTTGATTTAAATAAGCTTTATAAGCAAACAAAATGCTTTTTTTTTAATAATCAGCATTTAAGTATGATTATATTAGTAAATATTGAAATGAATACGCAAGTATTTCTATAATAGACCTCTGTGAAATGAATTAAAATTGAAATTTTACTCTTAATGAAAATTTCCGTCTGTCTTTGACCAAAATGTTGGAAATAAGCTCACGCGAGGTACAGGTAATTTCACACCTTACTAGCCGCAACATGTTTGAAGCCCTTCCTTCTCGCGCATGATCCTAAACTGTCCAGACCTAAATAAATTATTACAACTCTTAACGAACGAGTAACTAACGACTCGTTTCTGTATTATGCATTCACTGCTTTATTTACATAGCGAGAAGAGTGTGCTCAGAGGAAGCACATCGAACTCTGCAGGAAACGTGGTGACTTTTCGAGGCTCAGTGGTTGGCTTCATAAATCAGTAAATTGCGCGGACAGCTGAAATACTCAGCTGCAAAGAGGATGTTAAGAGCCATTGATTGAAGATGTTGGGGGCAGATGAAAATTTTTGGATAACTTCACATTTGAGCGGGGTACAAGGATTATCACAGCGTGAAATGCAGTTAATTGCGGAAAGTTGAAACAGCAATTAAGCAAAGTTAAGAATTCACTGCGTTTAATTTATATTCTTTCTTAAAAGAAAATTATTATTCATTCCAGAACTAAATTGAGGGTGTTCAAAAATGCCTGGGATTTGATTTGGTATTTTGAATTTTAGGGAAAATGTATACTTTGATTTTGTGCTTATGGAATTATTCCCACTTTCAGATGTTCCCTATCATCCGCTGAAGTATCCATTTTAATTTATTAACTACACACTTTTGAAGCATAATAAATTTTTTATCAATAAATATATACTCCATAAAAAATATTTTATATAATATTCCACAATTAAAAATTCATTTCAGTTGTTTTTCTTTTTGTAAGACCTTTTCGATGAAAATGAATACATTTCTGAAGAATGTTAAGTCTATGTATAAATCATAAAACAATAATATTTTATTGTCCAACACAATGTTCTTTATAATTCTTAAATTAAAAAAATATTACATATGAATTTACTAATCCTATGATCATATATATAACAGTAGTTTTCTTTTCCAAAACAATAATTATTAAATTTAAATTCTTTCTTATCATTACTTTTTCATAAAATTTCGATTTTATATGCATGAAAGCAGTGATAGACCACCTAAAATTAAAATAGAGACAAAGAGATATAAACTTTGTCAAAAATAGGACCCCTTTAAGATGCAAACATATTTCAATTATTTCCTTTTTATGAAAATTTCTTATTTATTGCAAATTTCCACATATAAAGAAACAACAGAGAGCAAGAGTAGATCAGCGGATTTTTCAGATTAGTAGGTATTGGAATGGAAGTCATAAGCTAAATATAAAAATAAGGAAAATGCAGATATTTATTTGAATAATGTTGAATAGTTGACGTGTTTTTCAATTTACTATTAAGCCTTTTATATCCATTTTTCATAAATATATTTGCGTTTATTATTGAATGAAGTTGGTTACGCTACCATGCTAGAAATATATTATATATATATATATATATATATATATATATATATATCAGAAATGTGACTTTCTACACTACTCTAAAACAGGTAGAATAATTTAATTTGTATGTCCTGTTCGTTACACTTTATGATTTGATTTTTTTCTTTATCCAAAAAAATAAATTAATTTAATTTTGCAATGTGAAATGCAAAGCCATTTCATGAAATTAAATTGGCTCAAAAACAATCCAATTAATCAGTTAATACAAAATACAAGGAATTTAAAAAAATATTTATTTAATTTACAAAAACACCAATACTGTAATCAAATACAGTTCATATTGCATATTCAGCATCATTTTACCATATTTTTATTTCGCGAGAAATATATTTTCATATGAAAACAATTTAACCTTCTTTAAATATTTTACCTACTTCTTTAGGTAAAATATAATTTACTTTGTATTTATTTTTCTTTTAGTGGAATGGAAAAGAACATTACATTTTCTAAATGTTACCCCTAGGAAATCAATGAAATATATTTGGCACTTTTGCCAATAAATTATTTTCTGAAATCAGCATATAAGAAGAGTTAGAAATGCAAATTTTGAAATTTATTAAATGATGTCAGGAGGAAATTCCATACTAAAATGCAGACAGATAATAGTATATTCTAAATATACACTAACATCTATGTCTAACGTTTTTCATGGCAGTTCGAAATTCTTTATAAAACAAGAAGACAGCCTTTTAGATATATTTTTACACTTAGGCAAACCATTACACAGAAATTATATTAAGATGAATATTTTTTTTATAAATTACCAATTTTTTTAATGTTTTATTTGTAAAATTTAAAATATTTCTTAAATTATCAGTATTATTTTCATGAAAAAGAATTTATTATTTTTACCTTTATCGATTATTGTTTTTCCGCATATGTTGTTGAGGAGTGAAAAGGTATTTGACGCACTTTTTTTCGTAAAAAAGCGATAAAGTATAGAATGATAAGGAATAGAATAAATTTTATGAATATATTAAAAGTCTACGTCTTGAAAGTTTTTAAGATAATGCAAGTCAATTTTTTTTAAAGGAGGAATTTATTATTAATTTTGGTTGTTATTAATTGATCAAATATCCTAATCTAATGTGATAACGATAATTAAAGTAAATATCCAGAGCAGAAATAATTTTACATTTCTATAATTAAATGAAAATAAATATGTTATTTTACTTAAAGTGACAAAGAGTTTTTAAATATAAGTAGTATAAAAATTTTACATAACAGTCTTCATTAAATTAGAATCTTTAGTTACCTTTAAAGTTATGTTAAAATTCTAGACTACATTGAAACAGGCCATCAGATTAAATTTATTGTTTTATTGATACGTTATTTGTCAAAGATTACTTCAAACGAGATTTACAATCGAATCACTTTAAATATTCATATATGGAGAACTGAAGTCTGGCACCCTTTTCAATGAAGATCATCTTAGAGACATTACATTCATCCTTTTAGAAAATGCAATTATTTAAACTTCATTTATATTTTCACAAATCTCTGGTATATCAGCGGACACCAAAGGCCTTACACTCGCTTCGCGAGTAGGCCGTTCGCCTGCAGCGTCTAAATCTCTGGTATATAACTAAATAGAGTATACGTGTGAACTTGTAAACTATGCAACATTAAAGACACAGTCTTCCTATTTTGTCATTTCTAAGCAAGTAGAACACATAAATTGTTAAACTTTACAATCTTGAGATGATAGTGGCCTCATGTCATTAGATGGTAAATATTTCTTAGTCCTACAATTTGAAAAAAAAAATGGTGAAAAACTGTAAAGCTTTCATATTTATTGTGGATTAATGAATTACACAATTTTGAAAATGTCTAACTATCTGAATAATACAATTCAAACAAAGGCATTTTGTGTAATTAAAGAGGCTCGAAAAGTTTATATATGCCTACCTTTTGACTTTTCAATTTCATAACTGAAACAACTATGATGCAGTCACCACTGACTGACTCATATATAAATTTTGCCCTCTACTTATTAAAATAATTTCAGCAATATCAGTGTCAATAAGGATCTAAAAATCGCTTAAAGAAAAATAATTTACATATTTTTATCAAGATTACAATACACTAAACATTATTGTTTTTATTAAGTTTATTAATAATATTATACATTTTATGACTAATAATATTGTTACCAATATGTTATATCTCTATTTATTTTTATCAGTATAAGAATTAAGAATTAAATATATTAAGAAAATTAAATATATTATACATTAAGAATTAAATATATTTATAGCAAATATATTTCTATTCATTATAATATCCAGTTACTCCTTAGAAAGTTGAAAATTCAGTTTTATTTATGATACATTGCTTATTTAATTATTCAACTTAGGATCAATGTTTAATTTAAGTACTAAATATTAAAAAATATATTATTTTTGCCTAAGAAAATGTCATCAGTTTCTTATGATTTAAAGCAATGTCTGTTATACATAATTGCGATTGATTCTCTAGTTATTTGTAATTTTTTTCTTGTTTTATGTCATGATTAAGTCAATATTACTTCCACTGAGTTATGACGGAGAAGGATGAAGTAAATTTATAAAACGTATCACAGACTGAAAAGAAAGTACTATGAAGACAAAACTTATCAAATATAATTTGAAAATAAAGAATGTAATCTGGGATAAAAAAAAAAAAGCAGATATCAGGGCCAAAAAGAGGTGTGCTCAGAAAGTTGTAATTGTTTATAAAAATATTAAAGTTTCTTTTGTAAAGAAAACAAAAATTGATCCAAGATTGCAGTGTTTCAGAGAAGTCAGAGAAGATTGAAATACATTTATAGAAGACAATACTTGAATTAAATATGAGGAATGCAGACACATCCGTTCTTGTTAGATACTTATTGTGACACATCTTACTTTGTTTTGCTTGTCCCATTAATACAGATATGAAATGACTTCCTTGTCTCTAAAATAATGGAACGCAATATGTAATATTTAAAGTAGAAAAAAATGAAAGCGAATATAGTTCAAAACTTTTTTTGATATTTAAGGAAATAAGTTATATTTCAGTCAAAATAATAAATCAATTCCTTTATTACATCAATTTTAACTGTAACTTCTATATTGAAACATATTTCTTTAACGAACAATCAGACATGGTATCACTGTTTCCTTACAAAAATAATTGGTGATTTTTAAAGTATTTAGAACAAATATGAATTAGGTATTATAGAAATTGGTATTTTAACCATTTAGCTAATCCCGCCTAAAGTATCAGTTTAAACTTTACACACACAATTTTCTTTTAGTATAAATATTTCAAAGAAAACTTTATTACAAAATATATGCTCGATTAACATATTTTCATACATATTTAGGGCAAAAAGATTTATTTTCTTTATTCGGGTTAGATTATATTTTACATAGAAACTGATTAATTGAATATCAACAACTATTACACTTCTTCTATGGAGATTATTAAAATTCGTAAAAACATAATGTAAAAATAAATATATTCGGTAATTCATTCACTTTCATAATTTATCGCGTTAAAATTTACGTGTTCAGACATTTCATGCCACAAATTTTGCAACAATTCCTTTGTTGCAAAGGAAGTGTCATATCTGGAAGTAAAATTTCAAAGGTAATCGCTATAAATGAATGGTCAACATAGACTCAATTTTTAAAGTAAAATGAGAGCACATTTGTTCTAAAATAATATCTCGACCACAAGAATTACTCAAAGGAATTCCTGTCCAACAATTCTTCCCCTATGCAAATAGAGTATTTGAATGCACAGGTATTTCTGTAGTTTAACAGGAGTTTTGGTAACTTTATTGGGTAAAGAAACATTTTCTAGAAAACTTTGAATGTGGGTTACTAACATGAAATAGTTTTTATTATGAGTCAAAAAGTTTCTTTTTTAATATTATATTTAGATGAAACTATATGTATCGATCAAGGTTTACTTTCATGGTTTCATAATACACCAAAAATTAAACTTAAATAAAGTTTGTATTTCTAATTAAAATTTGCTATCATTTTGCTTGTAATTATGAATTCTTATATATGTTTATGAATTTTTACCGACCTGTTTTTATTATCAACTTCTCATAACGTTTTTAAAATTTGTATGCTTGTTATTAGGATTGAAACTCATATTTCGAAAACATGAGCAATAATATTTTAAGATAGTTTACTTGAATTTATAATTAGTACTTTAAAATAATATCACATAACCCCTTCATTTTCAAATAACTACAAAAATTCAGCAATTCTTATTTATTTTTATAACTTCACATGGTTATCAACATGATGATGGCAATAAGTTGATGCTGGCAGGCACAATGCTCATTTTTCTACATTTGATTCATTGACAGATAACAAGATATGGTATTCTCAGTTTCTAAATTATTATTAAAATTAAGAAATAAAAGTGTCTTTAATTATAAATTCACGTTAAAATTTTAATGAACATTGGTTTCTTACTTTAAAGTAGAGACATTTCTAATTATGAGCAATTAAGTTGTTTTTAATTGAGTTTCCGCAATATTATCAACCTTTTAGTGCAACTCTGCTAAAATTCTGCTGACAAAAAAGATAAATTAGTAATTATTTTATCATTATAAATTTGCATTTGCTTGTAACAAAAATATATAGAGGTTAATTTATCTTTAATTGCCATATTTTCGATATAATAATTCTAAAAATATGTATCTTAAATACAAAAATTGCATGCAAGTTCCCATTGAGAAAATTATCATCATACAGCATAAGTTCATATTTTCTTTGTTTCTGTATAAATTCGGATAAGATTTGTTACAACCTATGTGAGATTCCCATAAAAAAGATAAATATCAAATTTAAAATTACTTTTGTATAATTTAAAAAAATTATTAAATTTTTAAATAATATTATCACTTTATTTTTCATTTGAAAGTGAAAACTTCAGAGGAAATGAAACTTGACAATCAATTTATGTGCCATTGATATAAGGAATGATATTGTTGTACATGAGCTTCTATGGAAAGGCAACAATTTAATGAAATCAAAGAGCAGCTATACACAGAGCATTAAAAAAGGAGGAACCGGAAGTGATTTCAAAAAATAGCTCTATTAAGATAAGAGATAATGGACTAGTATATTCCACTTTTCAAGTACTTAAAATACGTTATTAACATAATAATTTTTTGGATAATAATTATGTTGTTGTCTCAAGGAATCTCTTAACTAGATAAAAAAGTCCTTGTTAAAGAAACGATTTTTAAAGGAAATTATTAACGTATTTTTCTGATATTAAAATCAGCTTAGCTATAAGTTCTAACGAAAACAATACCAGCTAAAATAGTACTTATTTTACCAATTTTGAATATTTTTAGAAAGAAAAAAATCCAATTTCGATGCTAATTAGCTTTCTAATCTTTCTTTTCAGGTTGAAAATTTCTTAGTCGTATAAAATAATAATCCATGTAATCATTTTCGTTAATATATTATTTTCTTCATTATTCGTTGAATATTTTAGTTTCTTAAGCTCTATTCACGTGGTATTTATCTCTAATAGTATTGTATTGACTCTAAAACATTAATACAGATTTTTTACAGATAAAACTCTAAGCAATAAAAGAAAAACAGCAGAAATAATAAATAAATAATACATATATGTAAATGTAAAAAAATACCAGAGAATCAGAAGCATAATAAATAAAACATTTATATATTTCTTGACTTTGAGAAAAAATTATTCTAATTTACAATGCATACTCAAGTCTACTGCTTGTTAAATTTCGAATTATCAACTGCACTACAAGAATACTAAAGTCATCTAAAAACAATACTCTAAATAAGAACCGGAAAAATATTCAACATTGTATAATATTAAACACAGAGAATCAATTTTCATAAATTCCCTTTCCTTAAATGGTCGATTCATACAGTATTTATTACCTGCGTGTTCCAGAACTTTTTATGTCTGTTATCGAATTAAAGTAACTTAGAAAATCGAAAAAAAACATTCGATAATATTTGTTTAAAGTAGTCAGCTGTTTGAATATTTATAACTGATTTTTTTTTTTCAAATATGCGTAGTATTTAGTTTTTAAAAATTAAAAATTATTACTACAAAAATTTGAAATTAAAAAATTTGAAATAATAATTTATATTATAATCGTATATTTTATTACATTGAATATGATTGCAATTTTCATACTTGTTATGTTATAAATGTAAAAAATAAATTCTGTATTAGTTTTCTATAACATTTCATAATTTCTAGTTGTCCTTATTTCTGCTCTGCTTTACTATTTCATATCAGTAAACTGATATCACTGAAATCTAAACTGAATCCTTGTGAGCTAAGCAACAACTAATTGTGTCTACTTCAATAACATAATATTTATAATAAATTATCGTCAACTATCATATTTCATGAAAACATTCATAATAGTATAAAAAGCACACTCGCAAAAAATTTTTTCTATGTAACACTTTAGCATTCATGACATTAGATTATGCTTTAACATTTTCTAAATAAATAAACTGATACTTTCATGAGTTAAGATACATACTAACCTATTCTTAACTCCCTTATACACATCCCAAATTTTATCGCTTTACATTGTAAAGTATTTAATCATGTATATAATAATTGTATACAACAGCTTGAATAGCATTTTATGCCTTGGGCTAAAGACATGTTTCCAAAGAGAAGATAATCTTCATATAAAATTCCATTAAATATTCGTATAAAGACTCATATTTTTCCGATACTAAAAACGATTGCTGCTTGGAGCTGAGCGTGTGCCATGTATACTAAACAAGACAAGTTCTTCATTTACGAGAATGCGATTTATAAGGTAATGTAGTACTTCGTTCTCGGGAAAACGTTGTTAAAGGATTGCATTTTTATGGATTTCCATATTTTATAAGCTTAAAATAAAATAACACAAAAGTTCGTAGCTTCTTTCTGAGTGGCTGAGCAGCATATTTCTTACTTCTCATTTATTTGAATGATATAAATCTTCAAATATATCAAGTTTCTACGATTTCTTGTCGAATTTTCATAGAGCTATAAATAATTTTTACGATTACATTTTAATGCAACGAAGAAATTCTTAATTTTAAAGACATTTTAAGAAAATCGATTCAACGTTTAATACGATAAAAGTTTTGGTTATATAATTACTTTGCTATAAATTATAAAATATTTAATTGGTAAAAGCTTCCTTAGTTGTAAAATTCTAATTAATAAAAGCTTGCTCACTTATTTAAACGCGAAAAACAGTTTCATGCTGTATATATCATCATTTCTCCTCTTCAAATATATGATGTATGATATGAAAGATATATTGTTAATAAACCTGAATCTGCCCAAAAATTTGCATCATTACAGTTATCTAATCAAATTTATTCTACCAAAATGCATTTATTATTGCTACTAATCCATTTACTATTAAATAATTATCATTGTGAATTCATAAATTTCAATAAGACAGAAGATTTCACACTTTTGTGGTTTTTAGAGAGAGAGAGGGCATATTTTGTCAACTTAATTATACAAAATTAAAAAACAACACGTCTTTAATGAAACATTTTTTTCAATTTTTTTTTTTTAATTTCTAAATATGTACTATGAGAAAATAAAACAAAAGTCAGGTAATTTGGCATACATAAAAATCAGGACTAAAATTAATGTTGCTTTCGTTAATAATGTAAGATTTGTAATGATTATTTCAAAATTGTGCATAATCAAATATACACATATATTATTATAGAAAAAAAGATATTTTCTATATTCGAGCGGTTTGAAATTATAAAAATTTTTTATTATTTTAAACAACATGAAAAGTAAAATGATTGTCACTTTTGTTTATCCTTCTCATATATTTTACATTCTGAAATGTCTATTGGAATCAACTAAAAAAATGATTAAAAACAGAAACATCTACAAGTCTGCTAAAAATTTACTTTTTATTCGTATCAACATTTCATTTGTTTGCTTGTAATTAAAATCTATTTTAGAATAACAGACTTAATTACATTAAATTAGTTATTTCAACTCACTAGTCAAATAAGTCTTTGAAGTGAAAATTATTTCATTACTTTTAACTCATGAGTTATTTATATTTGCTTCATATATAATTTTATTTTATATGAAGCAAACATAATTTTTGCTTCACATATATTATTTGCTTCATATATATATTTCTCTTCTAAATATTCAAAAATTTAATGTTTACGAAATATCAAGTTTTACTTGATTTCTATAAGCATAAATTTATGTACCAAAATAGTTAGATTTTGAATGCCATAAAATTATAAAGTAACATAATGGGACTAAGAATGAATTTCAATCTAATATTTTAGAAATAAACTATATTTAGCGGAAGTCATATTTTATTCGCGATTTATTTTGATGTACATCATATATTTCTGAACGAAATATTGTTTCTTACTAATTTTTTATCATTAAATTATTTCTGAAATGTTTCATGAATTGTTTATTTATCTCTTTAAGCAAGTTCCAATACGTTAGAAAAAAAAAATTATAAAAATTGTAAATATATGATATATGTCTTAAGCATATGCTTTATTTGTAATGAGAGTGAAGACAAGGCGTTAAGGAAGGCTATAAAATCCTCAAAATTTGATAAATTAGCCACTTATGATACATATGGTAAAGAAACTATGAAAAACTCCATATTTAACAATTAGTTTGAGTTTATTTTGAAAAAGCATTTTTTTTTCTTTTCACTGCAATAAACAGCTCGTAAATTTTAAGTGTACTTGAAATATAGTTATCGCAAACAGAGACAATATTTTTAACAAAGAAACTATTCTTTTTTGATAACGGTGAAAATGCATATTAAAAACAAAACCGCAGTTTGTTATTTCTTTTATACCAAATGAATGTCTTCCTTGATAAAAATTAAAAAAATTTCGATGGTTTATATTTTATTTAAAATCCTGATGAGAGTTATCTCTTTCGATCCTTAGGAAAAGTAAAGAATTTGAATTTAATTAGAAGTGATTGCAAAGCATGATTTAAAAATTATATTAGATGTTGATTTTGTTATAATTTTGTTAATTATTCTTGAAAAAATTTAATTATTTGCGTTAAAAATATATGGGTAATAAATATTTTTATTTAATTATTAACCTTGATTAGAAGTATATTATTGCATTAATAAACTATTCATTTTGTACTAACATTATTGCTTTAAAAACCAAATTGTAGAACAATATTTTATGAATAATGTATTTTTCATGAAATATTGTTCTACAATATGATTTTGTTACTCAGCTAAATATAATTATTGGATGTTTTCATAATCATTTTAAATGATAAAGAAACAATTATTTTCATAAGATAAACAAGTTTATATATAAAAAGTTGAAATGATGAGTGTTGTCAAGAGGCATTTATTCATGATCTCCCTAAAATTATGTCAGTTGTATTATTTACGATTCAATTAATACTATGACTTTTTTATATGCAGCATTCATACATACATAAAAGTTACATTAATTTAAAAATAAATGTTTGAATTTCGACAAAAAATATATGTTTTTTAATAAAAAAAAAACCCCAATAAATTTAATATCTTCAACTTTTTAATATAAAAATAACATTTAGTTATTTTATTTTTTATAATTTAAATTCATTTTTAATAAAATGTTTCAATATTACACATATTTCTTGTAAAACCTACTCAACATGCATTTTTCTTAAGAATCAAATTATTTTTGTTGGTTTATTCTCCCAAATAGTTTATTTCATTTATTTATGATTTACAATTGTTTATAAAAAATTTTATAATTGACTGTGTTAAGTTATTTCAAATTTTATGTAATGTTCAGTTTTATTTTTATAAATTATTTCCAATAATGTTTTCGAATCAATATTGGCTCACACGTTAAAATATTTATTTTTAAGGAAAAATACGTATTTTTTATTGTATTAACTTATTTTCAAATTGTAATTATGTTAATAAAAAGCCTAAAATATTAAATTTTCTATAAACTTTTGGGTGCCCAGCTGAAGGAAATTATGAAGGCATTTTTTGTGGAAAAATTGTTAGAGTACTTGTATTCATTCTGTCATACGTAATATTGAATCACTTTTTTTAGAATTGATGATCAAAAAATATATACCTTTCACAAACATGCTTTTGTTATCAATCATTCTCTTAGTTTTGATAAATTTACAAAAGAAACACATTTATTTTATGAAAAACGTTTGAAACATCTTCACTGTTCCTTTTTTAAACAAAAGGTATCCATTCCCTTAAAGCTGACATACCAGACTATTATCAATCACTATGACAAAGTATAAGCCTTACATGTTTTTTCCTTCGGAATGAATATAGTTTACCTCTTAGGAAAACATATTTGAGTAAAATGTAATAAATAGAAAAGATTCAGGTATCATAATGAATGTAAAATATTGTAAAGTCCTATAATTTTCTATGTTTAAGAAACGTTAATGAAATGTTTTATAAAATATTCCCTTATAGGTATATATATATATATATTCTAATAATAAATATTCTAATAATAGGAAATATTCTAATAATAGGAAATGCAGATTCATAACTAAATCTGCAATGCTCACATTAGGATCTCCAAATGAAAACTTTTAAAGTATCGTAATTCTAGTAGTATTTATTCATATCAAAATAAATCAATTGCAATTTTAAAAATTTTTAGAAAAAAATCCAACAACATATTCTAGATGATACAATTAAATCATATTTTAATTTTTTCAGTAGTATTCTATGTACTTCGTTTAAACTACTATATTTTAAAAGGAAGTAGATTTCTGATTACATATAATTTATCAACTCTAATAAAGGGATGCATGTAATTATTACATAGGAGCCATAATTACATTCATTACGTTTCGAAATTCAGAAAATAAGATGGAATTATATGTACTTGACTCAATAAACTCACAGGATAAGGATTATAATTTACAAATACTGAGGAAAATTGAAAATACCACACCAAGAAGGAAGAAAGATACAAGAGCGAAGCTTTGGAAATATGTACCATGAAATCCTATATGCAAATGATCCAAGTTTGGTGCCAATGCGCATAACCACACATCCAGCAGCGATGCTACAATGAGGAAGTGATTCATATATAAACCCGTGCAGTGTGGAAGTTTAAGAAATGTGATGATCACATATCAACGCTTGGAGGAATGAGATAAAATCCGATTTTGTTTGCCAAGGTAAAGTATGATTCGAAAGTGATTAATTGATGCTCGTTATCATCTATGAAATTCTTCCAACTTTTTGAAGTTCCCCATAATTCTTGCGTTTATTCTTATCTGTTTCTGGGGTTGGTAGTAATTGTTGTTTTCAACATTGGTGACCATTTCCTGGTCTCCAACTATCGTTTCCTTGCAATAGTCAATTAGGTCCCCTGAAACTATGATTAAATCAAGATTAATAAAACTTCTTGAAGAGTGTATGCAAGTTTTAAAGATATCTTTTTTTATAACAAACATTGCAATACTATCTATAAAATCATCAACAATTTGTCCTACGTGGTTATTGTAGGTGTCCTTAATGCTGTTTCTTCGAATTGGGGATACACCTACAATTATTGTATTTTGGTGAGGTATTAAAATTTAGAATATTTTTTTGTTTAGTGTATATATATATTAAAAAAATTTGAAAAATTGTACACTCATTCCAGACATTTTCTCCTTGGATTTATGCAGTATCTTTATTTTTCTTTGTTTCTAACACCTCAAAAAGTAAGGTCAGTTTATTTCGCTCTGCTAATAAAATACCACTTAGACGTGTGTCTGCTTTTGAAAAGATGAATAATGAAAAGTTTTTAGAAATTTATTTTGTCTTTTATAATATATGCTTCTTGAATCACCAGAATATCGGTGATATCCTCAGAGATTACCCTCATAATTACTAAAAGTGTCCAAGATGTTTCTCGTACAAGATAATTCACTAGAATTCGTCTGCAGATAGAAAAACAAAATCTCTTTGTTCTCTTTAGTTTACTATGAGCCATTTTAGCAATTTTGGTTACTGATTTAATACAACCATGGTTATGAATAGTAAAAGTGTTAATAGTTTTATTTAAGATAATCCTTAAGATTCTTCAATTAGTACAGGCTAGTTATTTCAGAAGTGAGGGCCTCTTATCTAGTTTTTCCATAATAGTATTCACATGTTTAGTAAAGTTTAATTGGTTGCCCTGCACTACACAAAGATATATTGTGCTAGTGCATTTTCGAACCACTCTCATTGAACACCTCACAAATGAAAATGCTTTATAAGCCTAATATTTTAAGGCGTTTGTCAGGACACGAATACAATTATAAAAAATAACGGAAAACATTCACTATATGAATTTTTAGTCATTTAAAAATTGTATACTAGATATATCTCATGAAGTCAAAGAATTGCTTAAAAAATTATTTCCAAATTTATATATTTATATTAACAGGTTGGCAGCCAAATGGTTACACTCATGCCTTTGAATTTTACTGTTAGTGTGGAAATGAATACTTGTAGAATTATAGTCGGTCAGAATTATTTTCAAACTGCCAAACCGATCGTACACATAAGCAAACCAAATTAATCATGCACATAAGACCCATTTATACATTATTTAACATTTTTAACAGTTAAAAATAAAAATAGAATTTCTTTAAAAAGTCTATAGAACAAGAAATCCCCAACAAAGTAAAATATAACGATAAGTTGTTTTTACTTATAGAATATAAGTAATTCAAGGCGAATAAATATTTTATGAATCATGGATTAGGCATTAAAAACATCTCATTCACGCTACATAGCATAGTCTATTTCTGTTCAAACTCATTTTATTTTCTACTATAATTTTCAAAACATTTAAGCGTTTTTATTCAATAAAGCTTAAATGTAATTCAAAATGAATAAAAACAATTTTTAAAACAATCCCTGATATTTTTACATTATTCTCTGGCTTATTGCTTGATTTACCGTAAAGCATAATTTTTGTCAAATATTTTTTGATTTAAATCTGAAGTTTGTAGCGTTCACTTTATACGCGAATCTTCTGAATTTAAAATCTTCATATAAATGTGACATTTTATATTGTCTCTTTGTGATATGCATAACTCTCATTACACGCTTCGTTAATAAATTGGGGAATATCTCATAAATAGTGATACACCGGTGACAATAAAACCTTTACAAGATATAAAGACGATACAATATTGTTTTCTGCAATACATTTTTCAACTCACAAATGTTCATGGATTTTGATATTTTTGTCAGACATATTCATGGAGCTTTCATACTTGGGAAAGAAATCTTTTCCACTTTACTTTAAAATTCTACGAGATCGAGAAGTGAAAAATAAAATATTTTAGACAAGAGATGCCTCTTGTAGCTATATTCGAAAAGGTAGATTACATTTTATGCATTTCTGCTCTCTAATAAGAAATAAAAGGAAAGAAGGAATATTCAATGGAGATTTTGGAACATGTCCTTAATTTAATTTTTTGTATAAAGTTTTTTTTCTTAAATCCTTTGAAATGCTGTAGCCTATTTTTAAAGAGAAAACACTTGTATGAAATTGTGTCTTTTGTTACGGAAAATGAAATTTCTCGCACTACCAGCAACAATCTGTCAAAAGATTCGATTAAAGAACATGAAATTCTGAGGAATTGTTTTGTCACATTTTTCCACGTGAAAAAAAAAACGATTTTAGATATATAAAAACACAACATAGTGACGTTTGCAAATAATAATTTAACAACTGAATCCAATTATTCAAATTATGGTAATATACTTTAAGCGTAAAATAATATGAGTTAATTCATTAAAGTACATACTATTTTACAGAATGGCAGAAATATTGCAGTATTTAATAACATAAAAGAGATATTTTCTGAAATATTGAACTCAAGATAAATTTATTTATAACAGGTAAATGATTTTACCCAATAAAATCCTTATTAATTTTATTTTAAATCAAAGAAAATAGTTTTATTTATTTATGATTTAAAACCTCATATTAAAGGCCTTTTGTTGCATGAAAATATTTCAGATTTTTTTTTTTTTTTTTTTTTTTTTTTTTTTTTTTTTTTTTACCATACACAATTACCGATATAGGTGGAAACAAGCAACGTTTTAAGTATTGGTCAAGTTTCAATAACAAACCTAATTAATGTTTTCCAAAAATTATAAAATGCAATCCATTATAAATATTTTTATGGCATGCATAAAACGATATGTATGATTATCCACATTCATATTTAAATGTTAACATATTATATACTTAGAATTATATTTAAAATTTTAAATTACGTTATTACGATACATTTAGGTCTGTTTATTTCTACCATTAAATATAAAAAAATTATATTTTTGGATTAATATCAAGCTGAGAAAACAGCACCTGGTCATGTAAACTCCTATAGATATGTGTTAATATTTAAAATGCGCAAACACTCTCAACTCGATGGTCTTCAACTAAGTTGGAAAACGGAGCTCCTAACTTCCGAACAGACAACTGTTTTCCCAAACATGCTATCACAGGTTTTGACACTTTTTGGTGAAGACAATTAAAATGCTAATAAGCTTGATAATTTAAAATCATTCACAATTTTTATGAGAAGATTATGAAGATGTGACGAGAATTCAAAGTTTACATTTAATTTACTTTTAAAAATTAACTGTTTAGCAAATCTCATTTCAAACACAGGATGTTTTTGTTTAAAGTCTCCTTGTTTGGTTCCAAATAAAAGAAGTTTTTAATTAATTCAATCTAAAACATCAAATCGACAAACCAAATCTTTTTTCTGTACAAATTTTCGATTAATTTCTGTACAAAGTGAAATAATTTAAGAAACCACTTATTTCTCAATCAAATTCAACCTTACCATTGAAATCCGGGAAACATTTTTAATTTAAAAGTTTTTACCTTTTTGAGAGTTTCAACAATATGTGGCCCTTCTCCAAACTCTCTAATGAAGCATAAAGATTTTTCATCGAAATTAATTCTTTTCGACGCTCAGAAACGATATACCAATTACTTAATAAGGAAGAAATGGTTTTTCGGTCTTTCCAATTATTGCTTCAAAAGAGAAATTTTTTTAGGAGTAGTTTCATTGCTGTCTTTGTTCGTAAAACAAAAAAGTAAAGCAGTTTTTAAATATATTTTGTTATCAAAGAGTGTGTGTATGTAAATGATATAACCTCATTTCTCCTTCTAAAGAAAGTTAAATAAACTTCATTTCATTAAATAAAAATACTTTTAGTTTTTTTTCTTTTATAATCGTTTTTTGTTTCTTATTCTATTTAGTTTTTATTTGAATCAAATAGTAAAGTTGGGTTAAGATACACAGATAATTTTCGTTACTTACTTACTGAAAAATATATACTTTTAAAAAATAGTTAAACACTCCATATATGATTTATTTTATGGTCTTTTTCTTCAAGTCATAAACATTCTCATAAATTATAATATAATAACTTTAAAACTTATTTTTAAGCTGTTAAAAATTTAACCATAAATAAAAAATACTTTTCAAATTGGTTTTCATTTTAGCCTTTCAAAATCAGTGCTTAAAAACACATAGAATTATTGAGTCTCTGAAATAGCATGTATTTATTTAAAGGTATTCCAAAACTAATCAAGTATTACACACATTTTGTAGAAAATGTTTTAATGATAATGGTGACTAACTTTTTGTATTATGTATGAAAATAGGGAAAAAGCTAAAATTGTAGAATCTAGACTACATATCGAATTGAAATATTGATTTCGCAAAGGTAAAAGCCACTTACATTGTTTCTCTTCGCAATAAATCATATTGGCAAAGTGCAAAAACTTATCTATCTCTAAGAATTTTTCAATTAAAATTTTGTAAATGGAAACATATATTTTTTTCATAAAATTACTAGCAGAATTCACTTAAATGTAAAAATTTGGACAACCTCAAGTATTTTATATACTTTATACATTATCACTTTCATTAAAAATTTATTCTAAGACATTTTTATCAATTCTTAAAATGAGAGAAAAAATATCAAAGAGAAATCTGTAAAAGTATATTATTTACTTTCTTATTTTTATAACATATTTTGTAAAATATGCATCACGCATAATTGTTTCCCAAAATATTGGGAAAATATCCCTGTGGTTTTTAACTATTAATAGATAAAAAAATAACAATTTTTAGAAACATATAATTTCAAAATTAATAATTTAAAATATATATATATATATATATATATATATATATATATATA
>JAPDSC010015348.1:160272-176352 GCA_026290005.1 Latrodectus geometricus | reverse complement strand
ATCATTATTATAACAATAACACCATAACCAAACAATAACATCATTATCATAATGTTGATGGGGGAAATGTATTTTAATATGATTTTTAGCTTAATTTCAATTCCATTGTAAGGATAAACTAGCTATCGTATGTGATTAGGTCATCTTAATCATTACAGCACACATTAATCTCAGTTGCAACAAGTTTGCTAAAGGTGCTTCAAAGATGAAAGAAATTTAATTCGCTGTTATTTTCATATAACACAATTTCTTTTCTAAAAATTCATTAAGGACTCATTTAATTTTCATTATTGTTGATGATAATTATTTGTCATAGAATAGAATCATGTCTCAGATGTTGAAATGCCTTTATAACCTGAAAATGTAGGAAATAATTTCTTTTTATAACTGTTTATGCATTTGAGTTTTTGATAAAGAAAAATATAATTAAATTCAATATATTTTAATATGATGTACGCCAATGTATTTTCATACTTTTTGATACATTTTCATTAGACAGCCTATTTTTTTTATTAGCAATTTTTATGCAAATGAGTTATTGATATTAAAGCACTTTCAGAAGTAAACTATATATAGAGAGATATTTCCATGCAATTGTATTGTAACACTTATTTAATGAGACCTAAAATTAATTTGAAAAACAAAATAATAAAAATGATAATATGGGTGAAAATTTTATTATTAGTCAACGATAATTTAAATATCTACTACATTTCATTTCCTTAAATAAATATACACATAAAGTTACTATTTCTTGTAACTATCAAAGTAGAAATAGTTCGAACGAAATGTTCTTACGCTTTTATCCAATGCTGTAAACATACTTATTATATAAATACGAAAATAGTTGATGATGACTACTCGATTAGAAAAAGCCTCCACATTTATGTAAATACTGTCTAGTATAATGTTAGATAAAATAAAAACTAGTCAGAAAAGTTTTGGTTTAATTAAAAAAAATTGGCAAATTTTATGAGATACGATACAAATGTACTCAAACTATGTGAGTGAAAATTAGATACAGTCTGAAACGCTATTTAAAGTTCAATGCAAACTATGCGGCGTTGTATGTTTGATGTACACTTGTGGTTTTTACAAAAGAAAGTTTATTTCTTGAGCGTAACAAAAAGTTTTCTTCTAGTACTTAAATTGAAAAAAAGAGATTCTACTCTAAGAATCCAGACACGTATATCAATGTAACTACTATAAAAATATTTAAGAAAGTTTTTTTATAACACATAAGAGGAAAAAAAAATTTCTTTTCTGTAATGGTTCAATCCCTCGCAAAGCTGACCCAGAATTTTCTTTTGAAAGAAAAAAGAAATGTTTTCAATGAAAATATATCAAACAAAGCATTTAATTTTCCTTATATTTGTTTACATTAACGAATTTTTTTCTTTGTTATTCATGTTGTCCTCACTACACATTAGTCATATATTATTAAGATTAACTTCTTTAATATTCGCATGTATGTTTGCACATTTTCTAATAATTTAACACGCTTGCCGTAAAATTAGACATTTGATATTTACAGAATTCTTATTTGTTAAAGTATAAATTATGCAGTTTAAAAATAATAAATTTTCCATATTATTTATTTAACGTTTCATTTTATTAACATTAAATAATGTATTTACATTAAAAAATTTAATAATATATGATCGCTTAATTTTAGAAAGACATCTTACAAATATTCACTTGTGTAAATGCTACGAAATTCTAAATACAATGTGATTTCGCTGATATTTTAAATACAAATGTAGGAATTGTCTAAAGTCTTTGGCATACAAGGCCAGGCAACTCATAAATATAAATCAATTGATTGTTTGGATAACCGTGATTTCAATTTGTATTCAACTTAATTTTGTGGATGGTATGTTGTAAATTGTTATTTAAATCGTATTTACTTTCTATAAAATAATTACTCTAATTATAGTAATTTAGCAGCAACAAGAAAAGAACAGTTCTTGAAATCTATATTTTAATCTACCGATCTGAGCTAACATAGATTTAGTAGAAGGTCATATTTTCTTAAATGAAATGTTCCGTGCTTGAATCGAGACAGTATTGAATTACAAGTGATGGTTATTAGGTTTATTCATTTTTCATGCACATCTTTCAAAATGGAAGTTTGTGAGTTTTCAAGGTTCTCTTCCTTGTTTATACATAAGTATCTATTCAATATTATTTCAGAAGAAATGTTTCATTTTTCAAGGTTTTTATTATAAAATGCGAAGCTGTAATCAGTATATTTGCTTATTTTATGTAATAAATATAACTTATAAATGTCATTGTATTTGAAAATTAAAATAATGTAACAGGAAAATCTTTTAAACTATATTTTGATATCA
Source organism: Latrodectus geometricus (assembly GCA_026290005.1). Classification (NCBI taxonomy): domain Eukaryota; kingdom Metazoa; phylum Arthropoda; class Arachnida; order Araneae; family Theridiidae; genus Latrodectus; species Latrodectus geometricus. The sequence continues at coordinate 174,001 of JAPDSC010015348.1, read as the reverse complement.
AAACTGTATTTCTCTAAATAAATTATTCTATAAATATAACATAAAGTAAACGCCATTCTGAACCCAAAATAAATATGAGTAAATCAGTATACACTCGTGGTAACCATTATTGGGTTAAGAAACTGAATAAAAGTCTTTATTTTATAAATACACTATAAAATAAAGGGTAAAGCGCAACAAGATTAAAACAATCTATTAACCTAGAAAGTTTTTTATCTGACCAATTTCTTTTAGTATCGGGTCCACACACTCCAGTTTATTTTCAATTCAAGCGTTACAACCAAATGTAATTAGGGATGCTTCATCTGTTGTTAAGAAAATAGAAGTTTGCCGGTAGCGAATAATGGAGAAAAACTTTGGACAATGCTTCTTCCAAATATCACGTTTACCTAATTTTTCTTTGCACGTGAGAACGTCCTGGGAAAACTTAACTTTTTGATGGAAAAGGGAGGTTATTTGCTTTTATTTATTCTCGATTCGATTGACTCGACACATGTCTTTGTCTATAAACTCTGTCCTTAGAATCCTCACCGGAATTCTCCGCGGTTTTTATAACCATACGACAACGTGATGGTACTTTAAAATGGGTATTTAATGAATGCAGTTCCAGCATTCCTGAAGGACCATTATACAAAACTGTAATAGCATTTAGTATTTGCAGTGGCTCTTTTGAGAGAACGAATTACAAACATTTTTGATTGAAATATTCCTACAATTTGAATAACTCCCATAAATTCTAATGACCATGTAGTTTGGCAAATATGTACATCACTGTATTATTGTTGTATTTTATATTCAGGTAAATAATCCGTTTTAAATACAATTATTAACGTAGTTGTTTCGAATATCGACCATCAAATGAAATTTAGTATAAATTATAGCAGAACAGTGTATCCAGTTAGAACAACCTATTCTGTAACGTTATTGAAGTGATAAATGCATTTATAAATATAAAATAAATGTAAATACATACATTTGGAATAAAACAGAAATAGATATTTTGCTCGAGAATTCGATGAAAGGAAATATTCAGAAAGAAAACCATGGAAATCAGACTGAGTCCTTGAAATACAATGAAAACAAATTAAGAAGTGCGTGTTTTTAAACTGAGTAATAATGGACACACACATAGAATTTAAGCTATTAATTTTCAGTTGGAATGTAGCAGAAATACTTTATTTCTTGAAAGTGAATTTGATCATCTTTGTTAGTTACTATCTTTACTTGAGTAATATACTGTAAGGAGAAGATATTTAGAAAACAAAAACTGCAAAAGTCTGTAATATAGTGAACTATAAAAGAGAAAAATTAGTATGCTATAAAAGATTGCCTTCATTACAATTTGCGAAGCTTCTTTTTCAATTGATAGACGCTTTTACAAATTCTTTTGCCTTGTTCTTCGCCTTTTATCAACGCTTTGAAATGAATAAAAATTACAAACTATTTGCTTGCAAAAATTCTTATGTACCAGGTGAAGTTTATAACACAAATATCAAGTTTCTCATTCTCCAAATGCAGCCTATAAATGTGCTAAACTTTGCATTTGTATACTTTGCTTTACATAAGAACCTATGGTGCATGTATAATTTTCCCATTATAATTATATTATTTCTCCCCCAAAAGTATTTTGCAAGTTTTATGCAGGTTAATTTAAAATTTTATTTTGCCTAAAAGTTTTTCCTTAACAATGTACTTAACATAAGCCTTTCAAAGCATAATATAGCTAATAGTACTAATCATTTGTAATGAGATTTTATGATAACAGGTACAAAAAATAAAATCATTTTAAGTAGAAACTTCATCAACAGATGTCGCGTTTGTGTTAGGATAAAAAAATGCATCTTATAATTTAGAACTTAAGAACTATTTTATTTACTTTAAAACAAAAAAGTTTAAAAATTATTAAAGTAAAGCATAATTTTATTCTTTTATAAAATAAAATCACTATTATAAAAAATGTAAACTCTCAAGCTTTAAAAGAAGAGATTAATTTAAGATGAAATCTAAATGATAGAACAGTATTCTACCATAATATGTTTTATAACTTGTGGAATATGAATCTCACATAATTTGTTTCCACGTTTTTAAACTAAAATTAAATACTATAAAAATAATATAACTAAAGTATAGTATCTCTTAAAATTTTTAGTCACAGTTATTTTTGTATGATTGTTTCTAAAGTGCCCTTTAATTACATTTTATGAAATTCAGGAATACATATTTCTATTATTGTATGTCACGCTTCTATGCTTACTATTGCCTAAATTTGTACTTTTCTACTATGTTTTAAGAAGCGTAGTATTTAAAGAATAAAGTCACACTATCTCTTTTAAGAATGGAAGTTAAAGTAACAAATGTAGCAATTACATAAGTATAGAGAGTGACTTGAATAAGATGAAATAAATCTAAATTATAGTGTTCATTAACAAATAAATTTAATGATGAACCCAGAAGTATCCATAATTTTATACAAATGATTGTATTCTGACAAATGTTATTGAAATAGAAGGTTATATTTTTATAATATTTCTGTATGCATAAAAATGAATTTGTCACTAATAAGTGATTCGAGAGAAAGAAATGCTTCTAGTAATATAATCTAAAATTTGGTTCCAAACTACTCCTTAATCGTCCCACGTCAGTCATATTAAATAAACTTTCTACAAATCACTGTACTTCCAACTTTAAATATTCGAATTGTGTAATGGGAAGAACATTGTGCAAAAATGAGAACTTTTTACGAAAATGAGAGCTTTTTAGAATGTTTCTTTTAAAGGTAAATTAGCACTTTATCGCAGCTGAAAATAATCTATGTATGAACTCATATACTTTATTTAAATTCATATAGATTAGCTAATCGGAATCATGATGTGAGGTTAATCTCTGTAGTCTCATACTTAACATACATGAACAGAGGATTATCGAGAATTTCTTAGCCTGTATGATATGGTTTGCTATCGTACTTAAGAAACAATTGAACTGTATGAGAGGGAGAAATGCAGATACTGCACAAATATTCTTATTAAAAACAACAGTAGTTGAATGTACAATATTAATGTATTGTTTCTCGGTGTTAGTTTTTTTAGAACAATTTTTTAAATATATATTTAAGAAAATTATACACTACTGGCCATTACAATTGCTACTTCAAGAAGGCGACAAGCTACATACGTGAAATTTATACGAAAAGAAGAAGGTGCTGTGATATGCAAATAATTAGTTTTTCGGCGCATTCAGACAAAGCAGGCGCCAGTAGCGACACCTACATTGTGCTTAAATGAGGAAATTGTTCAGCCGGTTCCTCATACACAAATTGCATTTGAACGTCTTTGCCTGGTGAAAAGTTGTTGTGATGCCTCGAGTAAGAAGGAGAAATGCGTACCAGCACGTTTCTGACTTTGATAAAGGTCGAATTGTAGCGTACCGGAATTGCGGTTTATCTTATCGCAGTATTGCTGCTCGCGTCGGTTGAGAACCAATGACTGTTAGCAGAATATGGAATCGATGGGTTCAGGATGGTAATACGGAACGCCAAACGGGATCTCAACGGCCATCTATCACTAGCAGCCGAGAAGACAGGCATATTATCCGCATGGCCGTAATAGATCGTGCAATAACGTCACGAGCCATGAGTCAAGTAACGGGGTCGTTTGGAAGACAACAAGTGTCTGCACGAACAATTCGACAACGTTTGCAGCAGCATGGACTCTCAGCTCGGAGACCATGGCTGCGGGTTCCCTTGACGCTGCGTCATAGACAAGAGCGCTTTCAATGGTGAGATCAACGAAGAACCTGGGCGCACGAATGGCGAGACGTCATCTTTACAGATTAATCCAGGTTTTGTGTACAGCATCATGATGGTCGCATCCGTGTTTGGCGGCATCGTGGTGAACGCACACCACGATGCTTCGTGGTCATTGTCATACTGGCCCATCACCTGGCGTGATGGTATGGGGTGCCATTGGATACACGTCTCGGTCACCTCTTGTTCGCATTGATGGTGCTTTGAACAGCTCACGTTACATTTCTGGTGTGTTACGACCCGTGGCTCTACACTTTATTCGAGCCCTGTGAAACCCTACGTTTCACCAGGATAATGCCCGACCGCATGTTGCCGGTATTGTACGGACCTTCCTTGATACGGAATATGTTCGGCTGTTGCCCTGGCCAGCACATTCTCCAGATCTTTCACCAATAGAAAACGTCTGGTCAATGGTTGCCGAGCGACTGGCGTGTCACCAAACGACTGTTACTATGGTTGATGAACTGTGGCATCGTGTTGAAGCTGCATGGGCATCTGTACCTGTCCATGCAATTCAATCTCTGTTTGACTCAATGCCCAGGCGTATAACTGCTGTTATTACTGCCAGAGGATGTTGTTCTGGGTACTGATTTCACAGGATCTATCCAGCCAAATTTTTTGAAAATTTAATCACTTGTTATTTCTAGTATAATATATTTGTACAATAAGTATCATTTTGTTATCTGCATTTCTTCCTGGTGTAGCAATTTCAATGGCCAGTAGTGTAGATATAATTTTCCTAAATTAAAAAAAGTGTAATTTTGAAAATGAAATTTACATTCTTTTTCCTCATAAGGGAAGTTTTATGTTTGAGACAATTTTAGTTTAGTTATGTTTGAGATAAATTTTCCGTAACAATTCTAGGAATCATACATTTTTTGTATAAATATATAAATTTTTTTAACTATTTAAAAGCTATCTTTATTTATTTTTTTTTGGTATGATAATAATTTATTAATTTTCCATCACTCTTTTTGTATACCATTTACTTAATATAAAAAACTATAAAACAAATAACTTATTTTATTTCAAATATTTTATTCCAATTGTATTTCCTATATAAGTTAATTTTTATATGTTAAATACCTGAAAACCAATTTTGCCTGTTATAATAGTCATTAATTTCCCAAATTCTCTTCTGCAGTCTTATTTATCTATTTTCTTTAAATTTGAAAATCTAATTTTACATAAAAATGTCAAACCATGAATGGCTATAGATTTTTTAAAGAAATTGCCTGATTGATGTTGTCATAAACTTATTACTAATAAAAAAATAACAGAAGAATAATTTTATTTTTAATTTTTTAAAAGTATTAAAACTTTTTTACGCGTAATTTCAGAAATAATTTTTATGAAAAAGTTCATTTATATATATTTTATTTTTCCTTCATAATAAATGATATTAAGAAAAATATCTCAAAAAAAAAAATGCTGAACAATAGAATTGAATAAAAATGTATGGCAATAAGATTAGAACAAATATTTTCTACGTAAATACATCTTATTTAAAGAAAAAATACATGGAATAAAAAACTTTTCTGCTAAAAATGAATAGAATATAAATAGAATTAGTGTTATTGAGGTATATAAGGAAAAATTATTCTTAAGACATTATTATTTCCATCATAACTAAAAATAGCAAACCTGATATTAGAAATAAAATTTTTTATTATGTTAATTAAATAGGAGAAATGTCAAAGTATTTTCATATATATTACTTCCTTACTTTATTGACGAAGCTTAGGCTTTTAATAAACACTATAAAAACATATTTTGCATTGTTTTTAGAATTAATAATGCTTCTCTTCTCATATTTTAATTAATGAACTATTCTCTAAAACATAAGAGTTCTAAAGGTTAATCCCAATAAGCCGATCACGGATTAATTCTGAAGTAAGGAATATTTTTAAAACAATACGGTTCAAAAAAGGGTAAATGAAATTTCTTGTCCTCTATGTTATTATTATAATAGAAAGATTAAAGGGGAATAAATTTATCTCTTTATTTATCAATAAAGGAGCTCATTGCAAACAATTACAGAAACACTCAAATAATTCTCCATTAATTTTTTTTCATAATATTAAAAGCAATCACCATTGTCCTGTTTTTGGATCCCAATATTGATTTTAAGTAATAGTAGTTGTTCGGTACATTCTGTATTTAATTTCTAATAAATAAATTATATTATTATCAGTTTATAAATTATTCTATGTTATAAAAATCAAATAATAATTGAGTTTATTTTTTGAATATGATTTTGAATATATTGTTTATGATATAAATATTTAAATCTATTAGTTTATTTAATTTTTTTTATTTTTAATACACAAGTATATTCCTCGAAAAAATTTATTTAAGCATTTGTCCAATTCACAAAATTAACGCATGGAAAATTCCCCAAGCACAGAAATCTTAACAGATACAGAAGTTCAAAGACCTCATTCCCGCTCATATTAAAGAATCCCATTGAATATTCCCGTAATTGCAATGAAATGAATTTCTAAAGAGGTAATCACGATGTCTTTCAAAGAATCTCTAGGTTTTCATCTTCATACAACTCTGCTTTTAACCAGCCCTAATGCGATACGAACTTAAAAATTGCAAACTAAAAAGCCAAAGGCATTTGAGAACAGCTTTTGAAAGCTAATGTTCGAAATAAGCTTCTACGTTTTTTAAAAATTGCGTTCATAAAATTTTTGGAGAAATAATCTACTGCATCAAACTACAAATAAAAATATTTGTTCATTTATACATTTGCTGTTTTTTCAAGTTTATTATTAACAAATATTATTTTATGTCATTTCTACTAAAAATACATATATCATTTATTAATTACATTTTATTAATTACATTAATAAATATTGTAAAAGATAATAATTGATAAAGGATCCATTATAAATTAAATTATTTAAATTGGCTTTGCGATGCCATATGAATTTAAATGAATTTTTTTTTCTGTCTTACAGTTAGGAATAACATAATTTATATAAATGCATTCTTCTTAAATACTAAATTTATATGCATTCTTCTTAAATACTAAATTTATATGCATTCTTCTCAAATATGAGATTATTCTTAAAAGCAATGTAGTACAGTTTTAATATTATAAATACATTTTCTCTGATATTTATTAATATATTAATAAATATCAGATCATTTATTAATATACTTTAAAAATTAATTGAAACTTCGGGTAATAGAAACATCCTATAAACTTTATTTTAGCTTAATAAACAAGTATTTATTCCTGAAATGGAAAAACAAATTATGCTATAAAAATATAAAATAAGGTATTTAAAAAGCATTTAATTATTTGCGATACGATGAAATAAATGTATCTTAAGATTTTTTACCGTAAAGCTGGTGAAAGTCTATTCCTAACCTTCTTTTTATTTAATCTGCAATTTGTGAGATTAAAATGCTCAATGCACACATAAATGCTGCAAAAAAAAAAGAAAACAGGCAGTAATGTATAAAAATATAATTTTTAATGATTATAAATGATCAAAATACTTTTCACTGATAAATCTTCTACTAACAATATAATCTCTCGTCTAATATGTTAACAAAAAGTGCTTTATAATTGACAATGTGTATAATCTTCCAAACAAATGCCAAATTCTCTAACATAATGATATTCATTCAACTTTCGTGCATAAAATAAATGCATATAAAAATAAGAAATTTTTATATTCTAATATTGAAAAACTACTTTAGGTTATAATTAAAGAACTAAATTATAAGGCCTCAAAGGTTTAATACGACCACATGAAAATTATTGAGTGCATGTATACTGATGTGACCTTCAATTATGAAATACGGTAACAACAGATTACAAGTATATCCTTTCACCGAATTACTGTAGACATGCAGATATTAGAAATAAGCATTTAATCACCAGTAAGGGGCATTTCGACACCTACAGAGCTACAACTATTGCTTAAGAGCATCAAGTCTCTTTCCTTGGGCATTAGTGACTGTTCGACCATTTTATAATTGTTAATTCCGTCATCAACCTTCAATTGCCGTAGATACCTAAGATGTCTCCCGCTCCATGTGTGTAATTTGGTTCTAGGAAGCATAGTTTCTGAAATTTTGAGGATAAGGTCATTATCGCCCTGAAAATCCTTTGCGAGAGAGATCTCAAAGCGTGCATCATTAGCTCTGTCTCTACAAGACAAGGGACGTCGATGTTCATTAGGAGAATATTTGCCTCGTGGTTCGATTAATATGTTTGGCCTCTATGATCTCACATTAAAGAGGAACATACCACAAGAGAGCCATGAATGATTGAATGTGTTCGCTTGAAAAGTTATTCAAATTAGTGCTTTGTTATAACGGAATATTTCAAGTATTGAGGTTTTAAAGTGGATCATTTTCAAAAAAATAAGGAAAAAAACATTAATACGCGCATTATGAGGGTAAATTATGTAAATAGTATACTGCAGAAAATTTTTTTATGTATTCTTTTTAAAATACTCCAGTAAAAATTTACATAAGTAACATACATAATAAATTATTTTCAGAATGTACTAATCTTTTTATGTAGATAGTAATAATCACCAATGAAACAAAACCAATAAAAGTAGTTACTGTTTATTTATCCTTATTCATTGTTCTCTTTTGGGGCCATAAAAATTTCTTTAAGTAGAACACGGTTCAAAGAGAAAAATACATTATAACTTGTTTGTTTCTTGCAATTTGGTACAAACTAAAGTTTTATTTACGTTGAGAGAAGTAATCAACAGATTATTATCAATATTAGATAAACTCCTCTTTCAGGAAATTTTAATTTTTCTTACTTCGATGAGAGAGAGTATAAAAAAGAAATAAATTAGTTTTAAAAAGACTCTATCAATTCTTTATGTACTTAGAAATCTAAAACATTAATTGATGTTAAAGTTTTTAAAATTTAATTAAAATTGTAATGAATAGATTTTGCTTTCTGTACAAATTAACTTCAAAGAAGATTTTGAGGAATTTATAAAATCTAATTTCTAAAAAATACATTAAAACAATGTGATCAATAATTGAGAGGTAATTGAAGTTTTAGGCCAATAAAAAGACAATTATCTCATATTGAGAAAAACGTATTTACTTCTATATGATTAAAACTACTAAATAACTTTATATAGCAGTAAAAAACAATATTTTTATTAATAAATAAATTATCTCTCTCAATAATTTAAAGTATTTCTTTTTTGCTTAAGTATTTTTTAAATCATTGATCAATTAAAATATTAATCTTTTTGTAAGAAATTCAAGACCTTTAATCGTAGTTTTGAGTGAGATTATGGAAACGCATTAAATTAATGTTGACATGTTTATGAAAACAAATTTTCACACATACATATATTCTTATAATTCTTTTATTTTTTATTGTATATAATCTGAGAATCAATACTTTTTAGTTTGAAAAAACAATTAATAAGGCACTTACAAGTCAATTTTCATGAATTTTATAGAATAAAAATTAGACGGATTTCTTATTTGCTTTTTAATTTCATTATTCAAATGAGTTTCTTTACCTTCATTCTAATCATTAAGCATATTGTTCAAATACATCTTTTTAAAATAAAATGCATTTATTTAAGGAATTAGGTGATATTTAGATGTACTTAATTTAAGAAATATATTCCAAAAATTTACAATTAGTTTGTCATTCACTGATAATGTTTTGTCAACAAAGACTGCTTAAAATTTAAATTACAAATTTATAAGTAATAATATTTTTCCATGTTGAGATTCCACTTTCGAAAATTGTTTTTGAAAATTTGAATTTTTATTGATTTTTTTAAATAAAAATATTCTATATATAGAATTCTAAGAATTTTTTCTTCACTATTCTTTAGAATAAATATCAAAATATTATAAAAATATGATTAATATTATAGCACAATTTTCAAAAAATATTTAACAGTTCCCTATGAAGTTGTTTTAAATTGTTTCCTTATTTCTTTTATTAACAATATTATTTTTTAATAAATTAGATTTTTAAAAAGTAATAATAAGTTAGATTTTTAAAATCTTATTATTATTAATAAGATTTTTAAAAAAGGTGTAAATTATTTTTTAAGTATTTTAAAATAAATTTATTATTTATATATATTTTAACAAAAAATTTCTCAAAAGAATTATATATAAATTTAAAAAAACAAAGAAAATATAACTAAACAATCATCCAAATTATAGAGAATAATTTATAATAAAAATAAATGTGTGAATACAGTTTTGAAAATAAATATATCAAAATTTCAGTTCTCAAGTTATTTTAAGATTCGCAAAGTTCATATATCACAGATTATAATTTTTGACTTTTCCTTAATAGTCAATAGACTCATAAAAATCAATTTAGTTATTTTTTACAATAAATTCTACAAATTTTTAATCAAAGACAGCATAGCCATTAAATTTGAAAGTATTTTTTGAAATTGACCATTGTGTTCTGTAAGAATCAGTTGATGCTGAGTTAATTATAGTTTTCAATAATTTTATCAAAATAAAATTCGTTGAATTTAGAAGAAGGAGTTAATTAAGTTTTGCATCACATTTTCTCTTGTCGAAATCAATTCAATTACACTAACTTATTCCCTAGACACGTTACATCTGAGTAATTATAAAAAAAAATATTTTCTCATTTCCGTAGTCTAAATTACGATTTAAACAAAGCCACAACATGAAACATCCGCTTCCGTTGCAAAAAATACATTTGCCCCCGAGATAAACAATGCTACAACGAAGTCCATAGGGAATAAAGTGAGAGCTCATAATTGTGGCGAAAATCTGAATGCCTAACAATCCTTTATGGTAGCCAGTTTTAGAGAAAAGTAAATTTTGTTACTAGATCTTTTAATTATCGAAGAATTTTAATGCCAAAGGAAGTTTTAACTTAAGGGTTCATGAAAAACTGAGATTGAAGAACAAACGGAAAAGCAATTTTTTTCTTTTTCAGCTTTCAATAAACTTAAAAATAAGCTTTTAAAAATCTAAGAATGCTTTTTGAAAAGAATCTATTTATATCAAAGTTTTAAAAAAAATTACCTCTTGCTATAATTATTATTTTGAAAAACTTGAATATAAATTAGCGATAAGCAAACTATATTTTCCTGAACTAAACACAGACAAAAAAAATTTTCTTAAAAAGTAAACATAATTTTTAAGAATCTAAGATTTGCGAGTTTGTATTTTACAATAAGATTGAATTTCTTCAAATAATGATATATTTCAATTTTTAAGACAAAAATAGTTTATTAAGAAGGACTTTGGGGTTATTTACTAGAAGCTCTGTCATCCCTGTAAAATAATAAATCTCTAGTCATCTTTGTAAAATAATGACATAAAATGCTATAAATGCTTCAATTAAAATTATTTAATTACGAATCGTTTTTGTTGAATGGGATAGTATACATTTTATTATGTAGAACTTTTATTTTTCTTTTACTTTTTATTATATACTATATAATAAAAAGTATTATAATGCATATAATAAAATGTATAGAATATTTATTATATGCATTATAATACTTTTTATTATGTAGTATTTATTTAGTACTTTTAAAATCTTTGTTAAAATATTTTAAGAAATATTTTGTGTGCCTTACATAAATTTTGAATATAAGCAGAACAAAAATAAATTTAGTTAATAATCCCTATAAACAAATAAAAAAATTTATAGCAGTAGGTAACAAAATTAGAAATTAATTCTTAGTTCAAAAGTGATTTGAAGATTTAAGATAATCATTCTGACCTTGTAGAAATATACTTTTGGACTCAATTGATTTGATTTGCAAAATTTAATGGATGCAAAATTTAAAATACACTAAAAAACGGAGAACTACTAATCTAACTTTTATTAATTTGTCTATTAAACATCTTACGAATGTTTATAGACATAAACAGTTGTCTATCGAGTTGACGATATCTAACTTGCATTTTAAAAATAAAATTTTACTTTATCTTTTACTTATAAATATTTCTGCTCTCATTCTTCTTACTTTTAAGGGAAAGAAAGTTTTACAAAAATTGTTTGGATCAAAGCCAAATTTTTACAAAAAGAAAGAGCTAAAAGTAATTTACATTTTCCTTAACAAGCCGATGTCGCAAATGGAACTTCATTGAAAGCTTAAATTTAAATCATAAAGAAGTTTCAATATTGTTCAGGAAACATGCATTAACGCAGTGATCCTGAAAACGTAAAATTAAAGATAAAGTTTTAAGGACATTAACCAAAGAACTGAATTTTTAAATAAAAAATTGCTTGCAAAAACTTCCATATATATTTAAAAAAATATGGTCATAAATATATGTACTACAAATCTTTAACAACTGAAATTGTAGTTCTTTATTATCATGTGACAATGTCACATCAAATATATAAAATTTCTTGAACTAAGGGACTTGATTTATTGAATATTTGTTTCCTCAATAAATTTTTGCAAATTATTATTTTATTTAGTTTTTTAATCTCTGGGTTCCTATATCTGAAATAAAAATAGTTTAAAAATAAAATTCTCTTTAAAAGTATAGTTTAATATTTATTTATATATTTTATTAAAAAACAAAAATTAAGTCATCATTCAATGCACAAAAAGCTGTCTGTCTTGATGCTTTTTAATATATATATATATATATTGGTCTTTCTTAATGTTATTAATGGTGAGTTAGTTTTATCTAATCACTTTCAAGCTTCATCGTCTTCTTTGCTGTTCTGGTTTATTTTTACCACATTGATAACACTCTCTTGACATTTTAGAAATTAATTACTTCTCTATTTTTATTTCACACACGTGTTATTCCTTATTTTTATCTTTTAACTATTACAAAAAATTCTTGTTTTAAAAAGTTTCAAATTTCTTTTCTATATTGTTTCATTCGTTTCCTCTAAGTTTTTATTTTAGATCGTTTCTCGACATTTAATTGCTATCTTCTTTTACATAACTTAATTTTTTCACCCGTTCATTAGTTTGGAAGTAATCTAACTCATTTAATAAGTACATGATCACATATTTTTTATATTGTGCTTCATTAATAATTTAAAATATATTATAGCATTAATTTTTTACTTTTAACTAGATTTTAGGTCAATGAATTTTCATTTTATAATTTATTTTGCCATCAGTTTTCATTTTATTCTGTGAATCATTTTTCAATTTGTCACATTGTATTCTAAGATAGTATTTGTTACTAACTTTCGATTGAAGTCTATTTAATGCACTGTCTCTTTGCAGAATGTTTATTTTGGTTTTTCTCAACATTTTTTCGGAGGAAAAATTGTACAGTATTTTATCGACTAATTTATTGTACAAATTATTAAGAACAGCTTTACATTTGATATTTGACCTCATGATGGAAAGGTATAGGTTTTCTTTTTTCAACTGTAATTTTTAAACATCTTTCTCATTTTTTATTCTTTTTTCTATATTTAATTGGAAATTAATTCTTTATTAAATTGCATTTTACCATTTACTCATACATAGGAATTGAACTTTCTTACTGCACTTCCTGATTTCTGTTAATAAAATCATTTTTAAAATAATATATTTGCATGTTATACAACAGTGGCTAACTTAAATTGTTTCAAAGTTACTTTAAAATATTTTTACACACCATGATATCTTGGTGTTGTGAAGCCCAGTGACGTAGTGATAAAGCTTTGCACTTCCAAGGTGAATAAATTTGATATATATGAATTGATTTTCATGGAATAGCACTTTATACATTTAATACAGATCCTTAAAAATTAATAATATGACATAATTCAATTTATATTGAAGTATGAATAGTTCGTTGTATTTCATTAAAAATGTTTGTCTCTCAAAGCTACTTTTAAACTGCATCATTTTAATGCCATGTATACCTTTCAAAATTAATTGAATAAGAGAAGGCTAATATATATATATATATATATATATATATATATATATATAT
>JAPDSC010015348.1:114378-153240 GCA_026290005.1 Latrodectus geometricus | reverse complement strand
ATATATATATATATATATATATATATATATATATATATATATATATAGTTTAAAAGTATAATTTCTTATTTCCCCTAAAATAAATATGCTAAATAATTACTTTTTTGTTTTCATCCCCATTTTCATCCAGTTATTTTTCTCAATTATAAGACAAAAATACTTTTACTCGGATTTTCTGAGTTATTAGTCAGTCATAAATATATATAATAAAACGTTTCCTTACTTCTTAGGCTATCTTATGCTAGCATGCAATGATATAAAACTTTAAACTTTCTACAATTTAGTTTTATTTTCTATCTTTGTGGCGCGTTATTTTATCACTTTAACAAAAGTTTCGGAACTAAATTTAACAAACTTTTACATCGTTTGAGGAAGTTCTCTAAAAAATAAAACCTCCTATCCCTTTACTCTTGAACCGTAAAGAATATCATGCCATTACCCTCTCTGATAAGTTAATTTTCTCACCTCCTCTTTCAAGATTTTATATTGATCAGTTGACTAGAGTACAGGCAGATTATGTTGATCACATTTACCGCTTCCTTAAATTCTTTTTGAAAAAGAAACTTACTATCCTCTCTCTTTAATTCTTAAAATCATCAACAAGAGTAAATCTAATAATACTTTTGAAAATCCGTTTCTATTTTTCAAATAAATGGCTTTTAATTTACGAATATCGTTGTTTTACTGTTACATTTTAATAAAGCGTAAAAACGGTTTTAAGCGACTAATGAATGACATAAGCTTCACAATTGAAATATCTAAGAAAATTATAGGTTATAGATACATATATAATCTATTTTTACATGATTCAAATAAATTGGGTTGATGATAGAGGATAGTTGATTTAAAGTCTATCAAAAGAAAATCGCAAACTTTAACTAGAAAACATTGTTGTCACTATAGATTTATCCATGGTCCTGCTGGAAAACTTATCTTGGCTGGATAGGTTATGCTAGACTTACTATGCTGGATAGGTATCCCAACGACTCCAAATTATCTCCGTTAATTGTGCATAGCTAAAAAAGTATTTGTAACATGATTTATTTTTCACGTGAAAGTGAATTTGATAAAGATATCATTTCAAAATTTAACAGCGCCTAAAAGACACCATTCAGTTCACTTTATCCTAGTCATCTTAATGGTAGTCGAAATCTCAGCCTAGTATCTGGTGATATCGTGTATTGTTATTATTGGATTCTTTTAAAGAAAATATTGAATAACTGGTACCAAGCTACGATTGAGGAAGCCATGAATGACGTTGGTCTCCAAAATATATGATATACTGCTACCTTGACGACATTGGTAATTCGATATCCCGAAGATCCCTGCATATGCCTCCTTTGTCTGGTTCTAACAGGTCATGTTTACTATCACCTTGACTAATTTCCCCGCAAATCTGACCAGTACATCAACTAGTTTCTTTAATATATATATATAAACTTATAGCGTAAGTTTATATATATATATATATATATAAACTTACGCTTTGAACAATATTTACATGAAGGAATCTGTAACCTGAAAATAAAATTTGGTTTAATATAAAACGGATTTTAATTCAGTTACTGTTTCTTTTATTTTTTACATGTACTGCAGTGGTTTCTGTTAAAGGATAGAAATGAGGTGTTTTGGGGAATTTTAACACAAAATTTACATTCTATAGATAAGTGTAAAGATGTTTCCTCTCATTAGAATTTATAATTATGTGAATTCAAAATATAAGGCTCCATAATTTTAATGTCTTTTTTTTTTAATTTTTGAGTTGTTATAATGAAATCTGAATATTCTATTTATAACTGAAAATCATTTACTTATCATAAGATTTAAATAAATCATATTTATAATAAAAGAAAAATAATGAATTGGCAATTTGATTGAATTATAATTGTTCTGCATGTCAGTAGTCGATTGTAGTTTTTATTGACTATTGACACACATTAACATTTTAAAATGAGCAGTAGCTTGACATTTCTGGATTTATTGAAAATCCCAAGCTGGTTTTTGCACAAACACAGTTAAATTATCCTATTTATATTATCTGAAGTATTGGTTGACATATTCTAAACTGTCTAAAAGTCATTCAGAATTATGATAATTGCACTGGAAAATGCTTATAATTGAAGGGTGGTGCCCTGGAAGCGTGGTTATTTATAATCTTCTGTTTTGAAAGCAGTTGCAAAGTTAATGGCGGATTCAATCTTTCATAATCACAGGAACAGTTTGGGCATATTAGTAGGTAATGTTTCTGACAATATCGTTGAAGGTCGTTATTCTTGTCGAAAGAGGCTACCGTGTTGTCATTCATATTATGAGAAAATGTAGCAGAATGTAATTTATTCCATCTCGCGAATCATGGGTTTGCGTTTCTGGAATCCGTAATTAAATTTCACAATGGAGATTGTTGGTACACGAGACTTATATCAATGCAAGTAAGAATTGCCTTTCATTTCATGTAGAAAATCCCGCTTGTTTTAGCCTAGTCCGCTTAATGCACACTTATATGTTGAGGACATAATTATGATGAAATACTTTAATAATGTAGTATTTGCAATGGTTTAATCTTAAATGACCAGAGGAAATGAGACTACAAATTTTTACCCATGTAGTATTCATTATGCCTCATTTCGATAATGATATGTACTCTGTTTAGTGTATGAAATTTTAATTAAATATTTACTTATTTAATGAAAATATATTTTATTGAAATAAAAACATTCAATTTTACATAAAAACAATTAAGCTAATAATTTATAATTTTACGATAATTATATTAAAGTGTAATATATATTTCCAAAGATATTGTTTATTGATTATTCTAACTGTTAGTAAACACATCTTAAAGTAGATCTCACTAGAATGAAGACTGTGGTTGTTCTATAGAAGTTTTCGAATATTAAATTTTATTAATTTTAACAGCAGAAAATAGCAAGAGTGAATTTGAGGATGGTTTTGGTTTCTTCAGTTATGGCATGTTTTTATTATTCACAATAACTCTACGAACAATACACAACGAAAGCTACTAAAGCATTACAACAGAATTACTTTAATTTATTGATTTCTCTTTTAAAAATATGGTATTTAAACTGCTGCCCTATTTTTATAAAATCTGATAAAATATTCAGCAGAAAATATATTTGCATTCAACTCCAAACCATTTGTCTCAAGTATTTAATTTAATCGTTAAATAAATTAGCTTGGCTTTATTTAAAAGTAGAAATGAATATGATTTATTAAGATTATTTGAATAATAGGTCAAGATAAGTATAGGATCTTTATATCTTTGTTCTTGGAAACTTAACTAATAACATTTTTTCTCTGTCAAACTTTATATTTCTCTTTATTAGTTTCATTCATAATGCTTGGATATCTCTTTTATTTAAGTAATGGTAACAAGATTAGTTAATATTGAGTATTACTTAAGGAAAAAATTTTACTTTTGCTTAGAAAAGAGTATTAAATGTAAGTAACTACCATCTTATATTACTATGTAATATAAAATAACACATAAATTCAATTAATTTCATAGCACATAACATTTTGCACATAACAACTAATACCCCTCATTTGCTTAAATATTAGTCTGACAATTTCATCCTTGTATTAAAAATACTGTTCTACTTGGAAAAATTTCAAAAATTTATTTTCGTTTCATATTTGTTCATGAATGAAATTTTTTTAGTATTTTAGGAACATATACCTCTATAGTTTGTTCATCTCTCTTAGTAAATATTTTGACAAGTAAAACTAACTTCAATTGGATAACTGAATTGATTCATAAAATAGAAGTTAATGATCTCTTTTTAGATGTTTACAGAATTTGGACTTTATATTAATATAAACCACTCAGTTTTATAGGATTTCCAACATGTTATCTATTCTGAACATAGATCAAAAACATTTAAAATTTGAAATGTAATTAATTTTGTCCTTTAAAAGTATTCATACAAAGTATTTGATATAAATAAGCTTTTTCTGTGTCTATTTCCTACTGTAACTTTTTACATGTAAAGGATTACGTATGTGGTAATATAAAGGTTATAGAAAAAATTTAATAAAATTCCAGAACAGTTAAGAACCATTAAAAAGTGTGCACCTCTATACGATAAAATATCATTAACTTTGGAATGTGTTCAACAATTCCTTCATTTGATTACTCCTGATATTACAAAATTAGATGGAAACTCAAAATAAGATCCTTAACTTACAATATATTTTGGACTTTTTTTAATTAGTTAAACTTATTTTACTTTTTAACAAATTAGTTTGGATTATATTGTTATTATTTTACAAAATATGGTCTAAAAATTTATATCTTTAAAAATGAGGGATTGTTCAAAGCCATATAAATTATATTCCTCAAGCTTGGAAATTCCAAGTTCAATTTGCATAAATGTGGTAAAAATTTATAAATAAGGGTATTCTTGTGCGATTATAAATTTCCTAATAATCATTGCTATTTTTTTGTTTATTATTTCATTTCTAATTCGGACTGAGCAGTACTTTTGTTAATCAAATTTTTCAAGTAAAGCAAAAACAATTATAAGTCTAATTTGACAAAAATTTATCATTTTGTTTTGTTTTTTTTTTGCAAATTTGGTCTAATTTTAAAAAAATTCTTCTCTGTGCAAAATTTATTTGAACTCTAAAAAAAAACTATTGAAAGAAAAAAGGTTATTGATGAATAACTTTCTTTCAGAACGATTAAGTACTATATAACTCTATTGAAAAGAGTTTTAAATAAGATTCAAATATATAAAATTTAATGGAAAAATTGCTTGCAATAATTTTTTTATTACTGACTTTAAGAGTTTAAGATTTGCTTGAAAATGAAAAACAATGATATTTTCTTTATTCGTAACATAATTATAACAGTATCCTTAAATGACACAAATAAATATTGTAATAGTTTGCAGATGAAACAACATAAGGTTATATTAAATCCTATTTACAATACGATTATTAATCGTTAAAAAGTTATGTATGTTTTTTGTGCTATATAATTATTTATCTTTTAATATATAAAAATCTGAAATGTGCTAATATTTTAATATTTTTATTGTGTAGTTATAATTCTATATTTTATGGTTTCAATATTCTATCACTTTATTAAAAAGAAAATTTTATTTGCATTGTTTTTTTTGCTTATCATTTATATAGAATAAATAATCTATAAATGAGAAATTTTATATATTTTCCTCATTTATGTGGTCAGTCATGTGATTAAATTTATTAAATATAAAGTTAGAATTTACAAAATTATTAACTAAATATTGGACACAAAGGGAAGCTTATTGAATATAAGAAATTCAGTTTCCACAGTTCAGTTTGAAAATTATATTCAAAATAAATTTAAATATTAATCGCAACGTGTTTTTTATTTAGGGTATTGCTTTTTTTCTCGTATATACAGACTATACTTATTCTATTAGTTGCACCAATCTATCCAGAAAAAGGATGGGCTCCCTCTGTCAATGAGAGTTATGCGCAAACAGCGCATCGCCGCGAGCTACTGTTATCGTAACTACGTTTTTGAAATGAACTGTCATTTTGAATAAGTGAAATCTGTAAACAAAACGTTCAATGGAAGATACGCAGTTTTAAAGTAAACTTGATGAATAGCTGGAAGGTGTGTTAGTGGTTCACCACTGCGTGTGTAGGAAAAAATTGTTTTTTTTAAACAAATTTGCGATTTCATAGTCTTTTTATAAAATTATATTTGAAGAGCTGTTTTTTATTATTATTATTTTTTTTACACAACTTCCTAGCAAATGATAGGAATATTTCAAAGGAAAGAGGCTTAGAAAACATGGGTAAAATACATTAAAAACGGTTTAAGGCAATTTCTTTAGAAAGAAACTAGTGCCTTTGACATGAGTTTTTTAGAATTAAAATGAAGTTCTAACTACCCTCAATAGTCTACATTTTATTTAATCTTTTATTACATTTTATTTAATTTTCAAAGTAGACACAAAAAAAACTTTTGAATATCTTTTTCATCTAAAAAGTCTTTGAAATGTAATAAACATTAACAAGAGAAGGAAGTTAAAGGAATCAGATATCAATTCTAAAACAATGTATACAGAGTTCAATTAATATTTTTTTAAATATTCAATAATTATGTTAATTTCATTTTTCATATTATTGTGAAATATTCAGTTTTTTTCTGTGATATAATGAATTTACTTTGAATAATGGTAATCAATAGAGGCATAATAAGTAAAGGGTGATTTTTGTTTGAATGAATGAATAATGGAGACTATATTTAAATTGAACTCTTTTGAATAAAATAGAGCATTCAACTTGTTAAGTGCTCAACATTTACTATATGGTTGTTTAGTTTAATACTTTCCTATTTATTTTAGTTTTTTTAGAACTAATTAAGGTAGAACCCAGCAATATTTTTTTCATCAAATTTTACATTTAACCACGTAAATTAACCGTATACAGTTCAGATGACAAAGATAAAAATTAAATAAGTATGGAAGTTATTGCTTCTTGTATTATTTCTTTTTATATGCTTCAAGGTTTGCTTCTGCTTTACGTCATTTGTTTGTGCATAACAAACTTATTTATTTTAATATCTATCAAATATTTATGAATATATATTAGTAAATAAACATTAACTTTACTTAAATTAAGCTATCAGTGAAGTGGTGTAAATAATATGCATATATTATTTCAGTTAAATAGTATATTACCCCTTTAAGTTAAAGAAAGTTTAAATTAAATACATTAAATAAAAACTGGGATAGAAAAGATTACATCTTTACATTCTTAGCTCTCGTGATTTTACTTGAAAGGATCCTCTCAAAGTAATAGCTTTTCAGGCAAAGATACTGTAACCGCAAGTCAACTTAAAAAAGAACTGAAAGGAATTGTATGATTTAATTATTATAAATTGTTTACTTTTGATGTTTCCGCTTGGTATATAATAGAGTTTTATTTGGAGTTTGAATCTCTTCAAGTAGAAAAATCATCGAAGAAAAATAAACTAGTGTGTGAAGAGTTTCAGAATTTCACAGTCCAAAAAGAAATAAGAAAATTTTGTTTCTACATTTTATAGCAAATTTAGTAAAAGTTGTCAGAATTTTCTAATTTTGACGCTGTGTTATTGTGATGTGGTTGTCAGTGATTAAAACAACATCTTACGTTTGGTTGTTATTTAATAACACAATATAAAAACAAATATGTTTTTACTGGGAAGAAGAGTGTCTTAATTCAAATTGCTGAGAAGTACTATCCCTTCCGAAAAAATTGACACTGAAAAGAGCCATTGAAAACAGTAACATGCATAAATATAGCTGAGGAATATGAAAATAACGAAATATTTAAGTTTTAAAGATAGGTATGGGATAGCGGGGAAAAAGCATCTTTTGAAATAGAACTCGATACTAAACGGTTAGGAGGGGAATGTGTCAAATTGTCACAGTTGGAAAAACAATTGGAGCTTAAAAAATTTTAATAAGTTTCACTTTCTTGATCAAAGGATAAGATTAATGATACAGATGACTTAAATAGTCGAACAAATTGAAATTTTTATTGAAAAGTGTTAAAAATCTAACTATGCCACTACCGTACAGAAACTTATATTTTTTTATTTTCAATCTTTTGAAAGGACGTTTCAGATAAAAAGAGTTCTCAAAATGTACAAAGTTGAAATTTTGTTGAATACTTGGGTTAAAAATCAATAACTTGATAGTCATATGACCTAAGAGGATTTGACACATTATTCTAAGGTTAATGAATCAGTGAAAAGAGTTTCAGAGTTCTCCCCAAGACCTTTTAATTGACTTTCGAAAAGTTTTTAGGTATGTTCAGTTTGCATTGAGATAAAGTGCAACTTTTGACTATTATTTTCACTTGCGTGAAGTTAGTGATTTTAAGAGTCTATGTGAGTTAGTGGTTTCAAATCTATTAATTAGCCCGTTGAATAAGAAACTAGTTGCATGTGGGGGACGGGAAACGAATTTTGTTTGTCATTCAATAGTCATTTTTTGTACACAAAGGTTAATTAGACTGAGACCTACTACTTAAAGAGGATTCCAAACAACTACAAACATCCATGCTCAAGGTGGAGCTCGAGTCCACGAACTATTGAATAAAAGGCAAGAACGTTAAGCATTTGGTTACCAGATCGGTGGGAAATGAAGTAAATAGAGGTAACAAGTTTCATAAATCAATTATACATCAAAAACCTCTGAGTCTGAAGTTGAAACACCAAAATCCATTATGTGCAGAAATGATTCTTATAATCTGAATCAATATCCCGTGTTTAAGAAACTCTCAGCGAAAGAAAGAGGTTATGTAATTCAGGAAAATAATTTATATTGTGATTGTTCTTCAAATCACAAATCTGCTCACTTAGGTGTAAGCAACACTGTGGAGTTTGCAAAAGAAATATAATATTTACACTTTACAAATATTTTGACGGTAATTGATGGCAACAGTCAATAAAAATCAAGTACCGCAAAAAACAATTTTGGAACTTAGGGTTCGAATATTTGATCCCAGTGAACATAATCAAACTGAAGTAAAATCATTTGCTGTGACAAAAGTAAAGGAGCTCGATTTTGAATTAATTTTGCTAAGTACCGCTACAACAAGAGTGGATAATAAGTTCAGTAGATATAACTCTTCTTGTGCCCTACTAGATAACAATAATCAGTCGTTCTTTGTATCTAAACACTATGGGACAAAACAAAAAACTAAACATAGTCACAGTTCAAAGATTGAACAATGCTACTTTCATTGTGGATACCTCAGTGAATACGAAGATTTTTAATCGAGATGGTAGCTATGAACAGAACTATTAGTTGATCCAAACATAACGGATTTTGCTTCCAAGCAACATATTTTGAAAAAAAAAAAACAATACAGAATTAAAAAACAAAGTTGGCAAATAAAAATTTCAGTAAACTAGAAAACTTGTATATATTACTGGGGGCTCAAGTATTTTAATTCTTAAAACCTAGCAGGCTGAAACCACCGGGTTCGAAATTGATGTTGCTGAACTCGGTGTGTTCGCTTTTTGTGTGGGGGAAGTAGGAAATATAAATAGGTGCCCAGCTGTTCATTGCGATTTAGTTTTAGAAAAACTAGATAAATCTAAGAAATTTGGGGAAAATTACATGAATCTCCTTCTAATTCAAAATGTTCAAAGAATATATTTTATGAAAATCATTTTATCGAAACTCATTATAGAGATGAACGAGGCTAATGTGTGGTTAGTCCTCCACTGTACTAAGATGTAAAATTGGGAGATTCGACTTTTATGGTGAATGAAATGTTAGTTTGGAAATTAAAAAGATTAGATAAAAACAAAGAACTCTCTTTACTCTGCATGGAGTTTTTCTGTGAATAGGAGCGTCTTGGTCACATGGAATTTATGCCTAGTAGTCTTAAGTATATAATGCCACATCATGGCGTTTTGAGATTAGAAAACATTTCCTCTGAGTTTCGTGTAGTATTTAATAAATCTGCTCTCACCTCTTCAGGGTATTTGCTAAAAGACTTTTAAAGAATTAGAACTATTCCACAGGAGGATCTATTCTTTATTTATCTGAGATTCAAAAAATACAGAATTGCAATGACCGTTGATAATTAAAAATATTAATTGCTCATTAAAAATAAAATTAAGATGCTTTCAAGCGAAAAATTTGAAAATGAAAAAAACAGAATAAAAATACTTCAAATTAATAAATTTAATGACATTAACAATTTGCTTGATCATCTGACTTAATTTTAAAAATCTACCTAAAATTATATAAATATGCTTAGATTATTACTCTTCGAGTAGTGTACTTCTTATTTCAAATAGATTCATTTTTAAATGTTTAAAGAAAAAGCATAATTTTTAAATAAAATATTATTTTCGAATTATATTTCTGAAGCAAAAGCTTAAAAGAAGAAACGTTTAATTAAAATAAATGTCAGTCATATTCTAACTCTCATTGACAAAAAAAAATTTTTTTTGAAATGTGTTAATATGCTAATTGTGGATTAAGAATGAGTATAACTTTTTTTACTTTGAGTAATTTTGTTCATTTATTATACTCACTTACAATTTTACTGTATAAAATTTAAAACCGTATAAAATACTTCATTTTAAAATACACTTGATTTTAATGGATTAATTAGAACCTGATTTTTAGATGAGAAAAAAAATACTATTGTACCGTAAAAAAGCAACTTTTTTGCTTAACGTGTTTATTAAGATTTATATTAATAAAAAAGACCCTCTAATAAAAGTAAGATACTTTATCTTTGTCATAGGATAAAAAAATCATCTTTGCAATACATGACTAATCTTTAATCTAGAAGATTGTGTCGTTTGCCTGCCCCTTAAACAGGGCGTAAAAATCTCTTTTCTTACATAATAAAGTAAATCTTATATCTCGCCCTAGAGATCTTAACTGACTTTCCAAAAAAGAAACTATAGCTATAAATGCTGTTTTGAATACAAATGTATATAGTATGTATAAACTACTGAGTAATGTTTATAATTGAATAATTTTATTTAACTGTGTTCGTAATTATGATATATAATAAGCTTGTTTATGTTATAATTTTGTTCCAAGAAATGCAAATAGTTTGGAAAAATGGAAACACAAAAGTTTCTAGTTTTTTCTAGTTTAATACTACAAGGTACACATTTAAAAATATTTTATAAACCATAACAAATATTTATTTCTTATTTGAAGTTTTTCATTTCAATGAATTCTTAATGTTAATTAAATTATCTGTAACTTAAATTTATCAGATTATATTTGATGCAAAGTCAAAGTGTGATAATTTAGCAAATTTTGGTTTTGTAATCTACAAGCTAATTATTTAATCATTTATACATATTCAAGCTTCTTAAAATCAAAGAATCCGTGAAAAAATATCCGAAAAATAAAGAGATGGGAATAAGAAGAGTGAAAGCTATGTATACATATTTAATGCATATTAAAACCACTGCCGTTAAAATAATTAAATTTTTTTTTCATTTCTTGATATCTTAAATTTTACAGTAACAATATAAACGCAAAATTATAGAAATACAATGCGACTTTACAGATATTTTAAAAAATTCAATTAAAAAATATCAGAAATTATGAAATTTTATTTTAAAAACAGAACACAAATACATATTCAAAGAGATTTGTTTCAAAATTTCATTACAATACGTCTCATAAGCTTTAAATAAAGAAAGAGTCGAAAAATATCTTAAGAAACATTAAAGAATTATGTTGTGAAAATTATTTTACTCCTAAACCAGTTCAATTATCTTGGTTTGATTTCTTTAATTTACTGTCATTATTGACCTTCTGTTATTATTTGTACATACTGGCTAGTTTTTGAAATATCTTGTAGTTTGTTATAAATTTGATTCTTTGTTTTTTTGTTGAGAGTTGCTGGAGCTAGTTGTAAATGTATAAAACAAATAATTATTGCAACTAAAGCAAGACATCAGTTTAAAATGTCAATTTACTGGCTAAGATTTATGTTCTTCGAAATTGCTCTATGATAAAGTAAGATATGATATTGCAAAACATGACAAGAACAAATAGTTATATTTAACTGAGAATTTTGGAATATCCAATTATAACCCTAACAATGTCCTTTCCGAAAATAATTTGTTCTGTTGATAAGCAATGCCTTGTTTTCTACGCACTTCTAAGTGGTTGATGAAGTGCGAAAATATGCTGATAATTAAACAGGATAACAAATGAATTGTTTTAACAGATGTCATTCATCAATTTCTCAACCCATAACAGAAAGTATAAGAAAATGATGTAGAATATTTTGATGAATAAAAGTATATTATTCTCAATTCTCCATTATTACATTCAACTTTCTAAAACAGGCTTTAAAATTTATTACAATATCAACTGTAATAATTTACTCCATTTTATTCAATGATTAATAAAAGTAAAATATTTCAGGAATGGTAAAAGAAGCAATCGCAAGAATTCAAAGAAAAAATGTACATAAAATTACTTATTTCATCTCAACTTGAAAATCAATAAATTTGTCTACAAATTATTTAGTAACTCTCCCTACATTTAGTGCTTAAATTTTGTAAAAATAAATTTTTTACGTTACATTTTTTAAATTTTCTAATAGCACTTTTTTCCTATTAACAATTTTCTTACAAAAAACCGATGACTTCAGAAATTCAATGCTAAATTTTTACAAGTCAAGAAAAATCCTCCTCAAACAAATATATGTATATATATGTCATATCTTATATATATTTTATAAAAACGCAATTTCAATTTCCTATTTCATAGATTACCTTGGAGAATAAAATATATCTCTTGAATATGGAAAATATTTTCCATTTTTTCCTTTCCATCAATTGCCTTTTTATTTTGTAGCTGAAAAAGTATTGGCAAATCAAATCTAACATATATAAAGTTTCTTCTTAAAATGAATTTCCATTTATTCCAAATGCATGTTTTATTACGGTAACTATAATTCAGAATAAATTCAGAATAACTTCGATACATAAGTAATATGAAAACTAAGTTACAATAAGTAGTGTTGCATGCAACAAAAAGTAAGTCCGAATACTAATGTTTAGCAGGAATGGAGAAAGGAAGTTCCAGTCACTGTGTTATCGTAAGCTTGCGAGAAGTACATTGGAGCTCGAACAATAGAAGACTTTCTCTTTAATTGTCCCTGATTGTCCACTACCACCGGAGCATGGTGTTAGGGCTCGTACGTGATCTTGGTACGAGCTACAATCCTGATTTCAGCTTATCCAGATTAAAGCATCAGTGCTCTTCTTATCTAAGTTCTTAACAACAAAAGAGGATAAAGCAACTTTGACTACAGAAAGAATATTCGAGAAAGAAGGAACTGATTAAAAGTAAATAAATCTTTAATTAAAGCTTTTAATTACATTTTAATTTCAACAATACATTTTAAAATTAGTTTCACAGAGTAAAGCTGTTTGAACATTCGATTTATTTTATTCCTATAATTGTTTTAAAAGACATTAAATTTTAATAAAATAAGATATTTAGCACACTTTTTCTTTACCTTAAGAAATTTGATATAAAAGCTTATATACAGGAGAAATAATCCAAAAAACAATAATATTAAAAAGGAACTATATATTTATACGTAATTTGTTTCGATGAGTATAAATAAATGTATCTTTCACAATTACATCCATACATGTTATAATAAATATAAACGTTTTTAATACACAAAAGAATTCTTTGTTTTTTTCATAAGACTTTACAAAGAATAATTCATTAAAAGTACACACATTGATAATAAATGAAAACCTTGTTAAACTAATAATTACTTATCACAAATTATTTATTATTATAATTTTATTGTAAATTATAAAAAAATGGCAACCATATGAAAATTATTAAATTACCATATTTTATTAAGAATTTAACAGTTAATATTACAGTTAGTACAACCATATTGAAATATTAAAAAATATTAAGTATAGATGATGACAATTTAAGAAATGCCTTTCTTTGAAAGCTAAAGGAAATTAACGATGAGTAAAATAAGATATACTATAAATATTTTTAAAAAAATGCTTAAATATTCTTCACTTATATTTTGGTTGAAAGAAATGACTTATGAAAACAATAGTGAAACACTCTAAAAGGAATATAATTATAACCAAATGTAAATAAAATATTAATATTTAAAGGCAGACTTTTAGACAATTTTGTATTTCCCTGACATAGAAAATATTGAGTATCATTACAGTATTTATAAATCATTTGCAAAAGAAAAAGATATATATAATTTCTGAAAAAGTTTCATCAATCTTCAAATTATTGTGATAAGTATTTCAATGAAAACAACAACAAGGAATTAAGTTTCTACTAAGTATCTTTTTGATTAAAACATGTGGTGAGATGTAATAAAATCAAACCAACTCCTAAGTCTAAAAACTCCAGAAAAACTAAAAGAATCAAGATGTTTGGAGAACATCGAGTGCAATTGAAAATCGGTGCAATTTAAAAAAAACGGTATGAATTAAAACGCGTCTTTTTATTTTAATGAAACTCGTATTATATTAAAATAAATATATGAAACCTGAGACGAAATCTTTATTAAATTATATTATTCATAACATTACAAAATTGTAATATTTTGAGCAAAAATATATGCACAGTATGAGTTGTTAGGAAACTATAAAAGAAAGTAAGTTTAAAAAAAGAGCTGATTTTAATGGCAGACCAATTAAATAAAGTGAATATTTTGCATTATTTTGTAAACGTAAAAATACCTTTACTTTTACAAATTAAAGAATTATGATTTATTTTAAAGAAAACTAGTTTATGATTAGTTATTCCAAATTAATATTTTCAATTATATGTATAAATATAGAGAGAGAGAGGAAATATCTTAACCAATATATTAGAAAGGATTTAACAATGTAACATTTTTATAATTTTAAGTAAGCAACTATGAAATATAATGTTTTCATAATGCATTTCTTAAAAATATTACTTTTAAGTTTGAACTATTTATAAAGTCAACGGTCATTTTATATATATCAAATTCCTTGCAAAATATTCTTTTTATAAAGAAGATAGTTAACACAAATGTCTTTATCTAAAAAAGCTTATAAAATATTTAAGAAATATCAAGATTAAAATATTTAATAAGTTTTAATACAATATGAAAATTTGATTTTGGATTTTAGGTTTAATTAGTTTATAAATTGTCGTATAATTTCCATCCATATGAATACAGAATTCATTAATTTTACGATTGATGAAAATAGGAAAGTACAGATAAATTTTCGATCAAATGAATTATTTTGTAGGTTTTATTAATTTCAAATTTGAAGACAGCAAAAAAATTATGTATAAAAAGTGCTTTTTTTTATTTATTGATATTAAAAACCAAAATATTGATTAATACAGCTAATTACAAAGATGATATATATGAGTAACTAATGATATCACGAATCAAAAAATGTGCTTCTTAATTTTTTTGTTAATTTGTGTAAAATAATGTAATACGTTTATGAAATTCAAGAGATGATCATAATTTTGTAACTTCTTATGGATAGAGAATAAATCATTGGAAATCTTGTCTGCATTAAGGGAATATGCATATCAAAAATGTCAATCTTATTACACATTTGCATGTATACGTGAAACAACTGATCATATAATTCAAAAGTATTTACAGCATATAGTATTAATTATGTTGTTGTCTGAAAAGAGAGATTCTAAAACTTAATTATTGATTTTTAAAAAAATTCAATTTTATTTTACAGTTGCCACACACCTTCAACAATACTCGTTCCTCACTTATCTGCAATCAAATTCGTGTTTATCTACAGTTTCCAAAAGTTAGAGAATCTTACACTCTTTTTTTAAAAATACATGAGTCAAGTTTTACTTTCTGGAATTTTTCAAGTTTCAGCATTTTGATATATGAGTATAATTTAGAACCACTGAAAAATTTGTAACTTTCGCCACAGATTATGCTTTTAAACTACAAGGCTACAAAAGTCCAATGAATATTATTCTTCATATTTTTAAATACTAGATAAGAAAGTTACAAAGTGTATTTTATTGTATTATTAAAAATACTTTGTTTGTGATATAAAACAGACTGAATTAAATTTTTCAATGAGAGAATCATTTTATGAGCAATTTTTTTCTATATTTAAAATTTATAATAATTAAAGCCTCTTTTTCTCAGCCAATATCAGATAAAATAATTTAAGTCCTGATTAAAATAAAATATAAATGAAATTTATTGAAACAGAAAAAGCAATAATATATGAACAAATATATAATTAGAACTCCCTTTATCATTAAAGTTTAATGAAAAAAAAAGTTTATTTAGACTTGATAATAAATATTTATACTTTTTATAGAATTTTATCATTTAATAATAGTTTTTAAAACAAATACAGATGAAAATGATTTTTATAAGTTAATATTACGCAATGATCATCTTTATGGATATTAAACGATATCCTTTTAAAATTTAAGTGCTTAAAAATACTGCTTTCGTATATTCACGAAACAAACTTAAATAAATATAACAGATTCCTACGCATCCAATGAGTTTTTTATACCTAAAAATTCAAGCATTTTCCATTAATTATGATGAGTAAACACAACATTTATTAAGACATTATTAAATGGAAATCTGTTTTAATTTATAGCTTTATCATTTTATTCTTTTAAATGACGTCTAAACAATGATTAACGGGTTTCACTGGACAATATAGTCTGGAGAAATAGTTTAAATAGGCTTCCAATCAGCTCAAATATAGACGCCCGAGTTGGAAACGGAAACCACAAACTGTTAAACCAAATGCAGTAACGCTAACCTTACGATTAACAGCTTGGCTAAACAACATTTAAAAATAAACTTTAAATATTACATAATAATAAAAATAAACTAAGCATTACATAGAATTATTGATTATAGAAGCTCATAATCTAAATGAATCATTAAATTACATAAATTGTATAAAATAAATAATGAATTCACATTTTATAAATTACTATGATCAGATAAATTGTTAACATTGCATTATTCTAAAAAAAATTTTATTTTTAAGTATATCTTGGTATCTAAAATTATTTTCAGTTATTCATAATTATTTTTATGAGAAAGAGAATTTTTGTATAACAAATAACATACATTATTGCTTTATTTAAATACCTTTAAATATTCAAACCATGACATCAAAGCAACATAATTGAATATAAACATAATAAAGTGAGTAAAAAGAGAAATACTTACATTATGTATTTTAACATGTTAATTGAAATAAGCATTTAAATTTATTTATCTAAACGTGAAAGAGAGATATTTTAGTAGCAAAACTATTACTTTTAAATTTTTTATTTTATTTTGTCCTTATGCTAAGTAATATGAAACGTTTCAAAACATAAAAGTAATAAAATTTTTAAAAGATACTATAATTTTGAAATTGTTATAGAGTTACAAAAAAATTATAAATTCCATGCTTTGGATATACAGAATAATTCTATAAATACAAAAAATTTAATCAAAACTCCTGATATATTTAACCTCTTCTGTTTTTAACATTTCGCATATTTCGAAACATAACTATGCTTCTTAATTGCTCCTGATTTTTATGAGTAATTAGTGCATTTTTATCTCTTTTGAACAATCATTTCCTTGTTATTTGTCTAGTACATTTTTATTATGTTTTAAAATGTCGCACTATGATTTATTGCCCTGATGTCACTGAAACGTGATTAATGTTACATTTAGCTTCAATGTTATTATTTATTTTTCTTTTTTTCTTCATTTAAAGCAGCAGTCTCTGGAAGGCGGTATAAGTTAAATGCTCTGTCGCGTTCTTTTTCTTATTTTGAATGCTCCAATGGCAAGATGCTATAAATCTTTAAGAGCTTAACATTTGTTATCTTTTGTAATTTCAAAAACTCTTTTGTAATTAAAAAATAGAACAAGAAAATAGATTGATAACAGTCATGTTATAGAGCTCAATAAATTAACAGCAAAGTAAAGTTTACTGGCATGATGAAAATAAACTTTAACTTAATATTCTACTCTAAACTCAGAGGAAATATATATATATATTTAGCCCATTCAATTATTTTTAACCACGCAATATGAGTTTATAAAATGTTTTGTAATAGAAAATGAAGTATATAAACCAATTTTTCATTAAAAAAATCGGTATTTCATTTTTCTAAATTATTTTTATTAATGTATTTTTTGAAAAATTGATGTAAATAAAAATGCTACATTTCCACATAGTTTCCTAATTTCAATCTAAAAAATAAATTGAAATGTTAATATTCATATTTAGGTCAGATATACTATTTTTTATACATCACAATAATTATATTTATGTGAATTGTAACATAACAGAGCTTAATTATCTGTTATTGATGTAGTTCACACGCATTATTTGAATCAAATGAAGCGGAGAAAATATTTTTGTTACTTTTATTGATATAATAGATACCAATATTTTAGATAGAATATATTTTTATACAACAAATTTTGTATTATTTATAAATGCGTAAAATAAAATGGATAATGAGTAAATATTATTTAAATCATATTTTCAAAATATAAACAAAACTAATTCTTTTTAAACTCAATGAAAACTCCAATGATAATAATTTCTTTTATACACTTATTTTAATTAGTAAACTTCAACAAATGCGTTTTTCGATGACACAAAACTCAGCAATAAAGTAGCAAACATGCTTAAAGATATTACGCAAATTAACAGTACTCACGTAAACAAAATTGAAATTTACAAGTTGCAAAATAAAGTCATTCGATAACCATTAAAATAAAAATATTTTTCACAATAAGAATAAAAAGAGACAGAAAGGCCATTTTCCATATGGAGAGAAAATTAAAGTGATTATTAAAGTGAGCTTATACAATCATCTTTTGGAAGTCATAAAAGAATGGTTGTCTTGAAAAGGAACTGCACCAAAGTTCAAAACTCCTTTCGTTCACGTTCATAAACAAATCCTGTAGTATATTGTTCATAATATTGACATTTTTCTAAGACTGTCCCTCTTTTACTATTCTTCTCACACGTTAGAGTACTTATATGAGTCAACCATTTATACTTTTACCGAGTTTCAGCTTCTTCAGTTTTTCCGAAAATTAACATTTATATCTGTATGCTTAACATTTGGATGTGTACGTAATGACAAAATTATTAATTTCAGAAAAAATCCTTACTTTTATTAAAAAATAACTTAAATTTAATCACATTAATTTTATCCAAAGTTAAATGCCAAATCATATAGAACGGTTTATGTAATTTCATCATTTAAAATTATTGATGGATTCATTTTCTTTCACACGTAATTTCAAGTTATTGATGAAATTCTCAATTATAATCTTTAAATAAATAATAATGAGCATTATTAACAGCATAAATTGTTTCACAAATTTAATTTGAATTTCAAAAATAAAAATTTTCAATTCTTGTAAAAATGTAGATTTTTGTAACAATGTGTGATACAGTAATTAATGTGCTTATACTCAAATGAGAGTAAGCTAAATTACTCTTTTAAAAACTAGAATTGTTGATAAAATATTTGTCATACTTATCAGTTTTTAATATTTATCATAAAAATTGTAAATGAAACACTTAGATAAATACAGGTTAATATATTTTTAATGTACTATTGTAAAAATAAATTATATTATTGTTATTTATATTAAAATGAAAAATTTACATTTTCGTACAGTTTTATTTAAATGAAAAATTTTAAATATAATAGGCATTTTAAACGTGTATGTAAATTCTACTGTTTTCACAATAATTTTCCCAGCTGTTTCTGTTAATGTTAATGTTTCCCAGCATAGTTTTGTTTATTTTATTCAAAAGAGATTTGACACTATACATATCGAATTACAGCATTCATATTTATTTTTATCATCTCTAAGTACAACTTGCCACCGTAGAGAGCAAAACACGAGCAATGACTCAATTATTTTAGCAAACAATGCAAAAAAATACATTTAAAAAATTCATTGAGTTAAACAAGATAATACTAATAGATTGTTTGAAAAGAATGTTATTAATTCGTAACTTGAAGTATTTTCAAGACATAAAAAAATAAATTTTAAAAAAGTAGCAAAACACAATTTCTTTGAAGAAATACGTGTAAAAATAAAATTCCCAAACTAAGATTTTGTTTTTCTCTGACTGATCAAATCAGTTTATTTTCCCTCTAGCATCAATCGCAAAAATTCTTTTTTCACAGAAAATTAAATTAAGTAATTTGCTATTGGATATTTTTACCTTTTTATGCATTACAAATAAAAATATTTTAATAAATCATTAATGTAAATTAAGTTTTTGTGATTTAATTATAAAATCTTAGTTTATGTCTCATTTGTTATAAATAAAAATTCTATCTTTCATATGTCTTTATTTTATTCAATATTTATGTATAATATTTTACTATGATAATCATAGAATTATTATGTGGATAATTTCTTTAATCATTAAAATGCAATATCTTAAAAAATTATCAAAGATTTTCTTTGAAAAATTGAAATATATTTTTTTAAATATTAAAATGTAGCAATTTTCTTAACTTACTTTGCCCCTATTTTCAGGTTTTGTATTCCTTTTATAAATCCTTTTATCTTATAATTCTTACTGTATTTTTCTTCAATTTATAAAAAATGACAGATCATGTTCTGTATATTAGCAACATATTTCTGTCTTATATTAAATTTTTTATTAATTGTAAAAACTAGATTTAATAAAATAACTTTAGTACTACTAGATATTTAAAAAATACAAGTGATGACAAAAATTTTGTGAAAATTGAAAATTTTATTGTTTTTATATACTATAGTGTATAGTAAATCTTAACAAAATATTTCCTAGTACACTGAAATTATGCTATTAGTCAATTGATAATAATAAGACTATATTCTGAAAAAAATGTACTAATATTTGATAAGTAAATTTTATATTATTATTATAATATTGTTATTAATTATTGTTATTAAATTTAATTATTATAATTAAATTTAATAACAAACTTTATTTAAATTAAGTAATATTTTAAGACTTTTATTTCAATATTTGAATTAGTAATAAACAGAATATTTGTGTGGAAAATTCAAAAGTGTTCAATATTTAATAAGCTAAAACTTGTACAGATTTTTCATACGTTATTATGACATAAAATAAATGAATTAATTAAATCTGATATTTTTTTCTAATGAAAAATAACATAATTGCAAACTACACTCACATATGTGTAAATGTTTTTTTCTTTCAAAAACTATTTTCAAAAATCTTATCTGGTAACCTAATAAGAAATAAACGAGTAAGACATTTTATTAACTTTTGTGTGTTTAGAAACCATAAAAATTTCTTTTATCTTAAAAATAAAAAAAGTATTTAAGACTTTATTTTCAAGCCTTTATGAAAAAATGCAAATCCCATCAGTATCATCAGAAAAAGTAATTGTTGAAAAGTAATCTGTATGAAAACTTTAAATTCAAACTTATTATTTATTTTAATAATTTAAACTTCGAATTTTTCCCCGTATTTTTATAATATGACAGTTTGTGTGAAAAGAAACATTTTTTCATCTTTAGATAAAAATTATGCAAATCATTTTCTCAAATATTTTGCCAAAATACATATTTATTTTAGTAAACTTCTAATTCCAAATTCTATCAGTTAATTATACACACAAAAAGAAATTATCCATCCCAAAAATTCATCTGGGCATTATATCTCGAAGGCAAAACATAATTAAAATTAAACAAGTTCAGAGGAAAATATTAAACATTTGATAATATTTAAGATAAATATACTTCTACAGGAATCTTGAAAATTATATAAGTAAACATCTTTTTATGAGGTTGTTTTGAATTTTTAATTCAATAATGTTATAAAATCTGTAATCAATTACAAAAAGTACAAAAATTGAAAAAGTTGTAACTTGGCATAACATTTAATTTGGCATAAATTAAACTAAACCAAAATTTCTATGATAATTTTATTTATATAATTAAATTAAATATTTATAAGAAATCAACGCAAAATTTTTAGATTATTAATACACAATTTAGGTTAATGTTTTCAAAAATAACAATATTTCATTTTATTTTTATTTAATCAATTAATAACTGTAGATTTAATAAAATATTAACAGTTCTAAAGCTCTAATATCAATATTGCAAATAGATTTTCTTTTTTATTGGTAAAACATATTAAAAATATATGAATTATCATTGGAAATAGATGTAAATAAAACAGAAATTATTATTTCTATTAAAGAATAATTTACTAAAATAATTTCTATTTAATCAAATATTAAAAAAAATATTTAATATAGTTATTCTTTGATTACATGCTCGAGTTATTAGCAAATACTCATGTTCGAAAATCCATTTTCAGTACTGATGGCATTATATGACTTCATTTCAATAGTGCTGGTATAAGAAAAATGCTTTTTCTGATATGAGCCTTTATATTTTTACATTTCAGTAGAAATTTACAAATTTGTGTAAAATTAAAGGGGAATGTAAAAATATAAAAGTTTACTTCAAATAAGAGTCTCGACGTTTTTATAAAAGAAAAATTACAAAACTGGTATCATGCAAATATTTTCTGGGGCCATTATTAATTATCTGTTGTACAAATTAAAGGGAACGTAAACTGTAATTTAAAAATATTAGTTTTAAATTTTATCGAATAATTTAAAATTTTGTCTCTCATTAAATAAAACAATTTAAAATTACCTTTTTGTAATATTAGTTTGGGGATTAAGAAATCCATTATTTTTTCGGTAGATTGTTTTGAGGACCTATATTAAATTTGGAAGTGAAAAGCAAAGAGAAAATTCGTAGCATTTTACAGCTTTTCTTTCTAACATTGATATTAAACTAATATTATAAAATAATCTTTTTTATAATATTAGTTTGAGAAAAAAGAAATCCATTATTTTTTCGGTAGATGGCTGTGGGGACCTAAATTTCGTAAGAATCAATCGAATGGTTTCAAATTTATGTTGGTTAGAATGGTAACATTTTGCACTAAAAAATTCTTCTACAATTTATTATTTGTTCCATTCAGTTTCGAGTTACAAGGTATAAAAATTGTAAGTCAAAAGCAAAGAGAAAATTCGTCGCATTTTAAAGCTTTTCTTTGATAAATTTAAAAATGCAAGCTTGGCGACTCATTGGGAATAATTTTAATGGCCTCGATAGTGTAATAGCCAATTCAATTTTAATTTCATATATTAGGCATAATTATTTTTGATGGTAAAGATACAACCCACACTGGTAGGCACACGAAAATGTTGATAAAATCACAGAAAAATTTTAAGTGGACATGTATATAAATAATCTTAGCATCACCCATTAGCTAAAGATCAACCATGAACATGCTTATATCATTTTCACAACGTTAAACCAAAGTATTTTAAATCACATTAAAATAATGGATTTCTTTTTCCATAAACTAATATGCTTTTAAAAAATTTTATTTTTCAATTTTGTGAAATGCATTTCATTACAATAGCAGTGAATTGAGAGTTTAAATTTTCATGTCACCCTTACAATACATTTTTCACCCTTATTACCAGATGAATAACGTATTTTGACCATTTTTGACCGAAGGAGGTGTGTTCTTAACAGGAAATATTACTAGCACGCCATTTCAATTTTTTTTACATATTTTTAAACTGTTTACAAACTTTTAGTTAAAAGCTTTAAAAATTTTTAGTTAAGACAAATGTAAGTTCACTTGTAATATTATTAATTAATGTTTTGATTAATTACTTTATAATAACTTCAGTACAAATATAAATTATTTCAGTACAAAATAATAAAATTCAATCCTATAAAGACAGTGAAAAACATATCTTTAAACTTTTATACTTTATTTTCAATACTAAGAAAGTGTTGAAAACTACAAAAAATCTTTTTTTTTACTTATTTATTTTTTGAGGAAGAAACTTTTTGCATTTAAGCGTGAAAATTTTGAACAGTAGACATTGAATTCTTACCTACTTTTCAACATGTTTATATTCAAAACATTCATTTCGTAAAAATATGGAAGTTCAGGGATCCATATTTGGTCTTGAGGAAAAGATGAAATGTTGTTTGCATCTGCAATACAGAACGAATGGGTGTGTAGAAGGAAAGGGGAGGTTGTCATTCAAATGTCAAAAGATGGATATTGGTGGAGAAAATATGCACCAATAAAGGTGTCAAAGGAGCCGAGTGCAGTCGATATTACTTTCCAGAAGTGGGTAAAGAAGAATGTTGCTTTGAAGTGACGGTAGAAAAAGAGTCTCCGACAACTATCGTCATATGTACCTGATGAAAAAATGTTCGTTTTAATAGGTAGGAGGGCTGCGTTTGTTGAGATGTAACATTCTGAATTTATTTTTCTCCAGTTTTCAAGAGAAAAGTTCAAACTCATGATTAAGACATGTTTCGGAAATAAGCATTATTTCAGAAAGAAAGGAGTGAAGTTTTGACATTCTTTGAGCAATTTGTTTTCTTTCGTATTTTTTAACTTTTCCTTAGTGTCTTGTGAGATTCTAATGCTTCTATAACCATTGTATTGTTCTATAACCATTCTATAACCATTTTTCGGATAATAAAATAATTTTGTAGCATAGTAAAAACTATGTTAAATTAATTCATATAAACTTTTATAATAATTTATCTTAAACGATTGATAATAAATGCCATAAAAATGAATTAATATATTCGTGAAGAATGTTTTCTTAATTCTCAACATTGATTTCACAACTTAGTTTTGAATTTTAGAGTTTTGGGAGTATTTTATAAGAAATTAGTTCCAATTAAATACAGAAGAGAGCTATTGTATATTTAAATAATATATAAAAAGATTAAGTTTTTTGCTTGATATAAAAACGAAATGTTTCAGGAAAACCAATTGTATATTTCAGTAGCCTTATATTGATTTATAACGATCCTCATAATGTAATCTGGTTTACCTTCGATCTCAAATTCTTCTCCTTAACTATTAAAATGTTGGATAACACAAAATCAGTATATCTCATCTTGCTTCTTTTTTTTCCAGTATCTGGAAATCTTTTTTCGTTACATTAACAACAAAGTTCGTGTCAAAAGTATCATTTAGTTTATTATATTTATTTTAATATATTTTACATTATTGCTTTGCTGATAAACATAAGACAGTTAAAAATTTTATTTTAACCTCC
This sequence comes from Latrodectus geometricus, assembly GCA_026290005.1. Lineage (NCBI taxonomy): Eukaryota > Metazoa > Arthropoda > Arachnida > Araneae > Theridiidae > Latrodectus > Latrodectus geometricus. The sequence continues at coordinate 128,536 of JAPDSC010015348.1, read as the reverse complement.
AATAGTTATTTTCGTTTGTACCAACATGAATACAATTCAAAACTATTTTTCCTGAATCCTACAGTATAAATTTTTTCTATTTTAACCCTTGATGGAATTTAAGAGGTACATGCCAAAACAACTCTAATAAAAGGTATTTATATTAATGACTTTAATATGTTTTCTGTTTTTTTTTTAATTTGGATTTTATAAAAGTTTTTAATGCTTAAAATGTCCAATTTGTATGATCAACCGATTCTGGATTTCCGGAGAAGCTTTGTTATCAGAAGTGATGACCCATACCAATTAAAAAAAAATACTCTTTGCATTTCAAATTTATAAAATGTTTCCAAAGCTTACCTTGACTCTGTGATAGGATTATGTTCTTCTGAAAGGGAAAACTTTGAATCCATTTCCCATCATTGTTGAACAATGTGAGATATTGCCCTTTAAATTTCTTTCTTGCACATCTATGGAGACATGAGTGCTTAGACGTTTCCCAAGTTTCATGTAATACGATACCCTACCATTAAAAATCCTCACAAAATACAATAAAAAATAGTAGATATTAAAAAAGCATTGCATCAGCTTTTTTCGATAGATTGTCTATCACGCGTTGTCAAATAAAATATTTCCAGTTGAAGTCTGGATCTCTGTTTCTTTTTCTTACATTTATGCCGCCTTTTCCCTTTGCAATATTCAGTTCAATAAGTTTTGAGAGAGTTCTAAAACAATCCATTATCTCAAATAGATAATTCGCATCCATACAATTAAAAAAACCCATAAAATGATTATGTTTCATTTACTGCTTTTTTTAAATTATTATCAGTAACTGAATATTTAGTCTTCGGTTGTTTACCAGATGAATTTCACATTGATTATTACCTAAAAGTGAATTATCAAAGAGCAATAGGTTAAAGAATTTTTCGAAATTTTTTGTTGGTAATGTAAGAACCCATAATTTATGATACAATATAGTAAATGATTGGCTCCTCTTTGTTGTGAATCAATAATAAAATAATATTCCAATCAGATAGTGTATCTAAATGTTTTAGATATCAGAACTGAAAACAAGGAAAGTTTTAAATTTACACTGAGATAAGGTTATACCCAGGGCTTTCTCGTCTTTTAATATTTTAACTCACTCACCGTGGCTCATTAAGCTCATTTGCCAATTAAGAGCCCAGCGAGAACTAAATGAGAAAAATTTAAAAACAATTTTCCGTTTTGTTTGTCATGATTACTGATATTAAAAAAAATTATAAATAAATTTAAAATCCTTATTTACAGAAAATAATGAAAAAATATATTTTAAATAACTGAAATAATTTTCTTCTCGTTATGTAAGATTTGAAGAAAATTCATTTCATTAAGAAATATATTTATATTAAACATTTAAAAACAACTGGAATTATTTTCCATGGTAAAAAGCTGAAATATCTGTTAAACCTTTTTATAATTTAAATAAACATACTAAATTAATTAATTTTGATTTAAACCAACAAATTTTAGTTATTAATTTCTTTACTACAATTTTCCTCCGAGTCCATTCAAGAAGAAGTAAAAACTTATTGTGTGATCCATAGATCGGAAGAAATTTTTTTCAATTGATGTTACGCAGAAAAAGCTTTTCCGTGGAAGGAAAATGGGCAATGCTATTTATTTATTGGGGAATAGATCTGGGATGATAGGTTTGGTGAAGATATATACCATCCATTGGTAAATCTCATGGGTAATTCCAAAAGAATAAAAGGTGATTTAGTTTTTTTATATCATAATAGTAAGTTAATAACAAATCTGTCTGGGTTATCTTGAATCTAATTTAAACTAGTTTCAGTGAAAAATTCTTAAATCAAAGAATGTTTATTCACAAACTTATAATTAGTCATTTAAATATTTCGATGAAAATAATATTTATTAAAACTTTGCATTTTTGAAAAATACTAATAAATTCTGTATTCGTTTCATAGTTATTAGTTTATTGGTATTGTGAGTGCATAATTTATTAAATTTATTATTAAAGATGATTTATAAATTAACTTTTTTTTAAATTCTCACATAAATTTGAAAAAATATAAGATTTTTTAAAAAGCACCTAAGTACAAATAGGAATGAGGATTTTCACCTATTATACCTTACGTTTAACTGAAAATTGATCTTGAACCAATTATTTACATTTTACTAGAGAGATATTTACATTAAATGCTGTTATATGAATGATACGGTGCAAACTATAACATCATACATTGAAACATAGACTATCTTATTTTGCTATAATTTCCGTATAAGAAAAAATAAATATTGTCTGTACATCTTTGAAATAAAAATTTTAATGTATTTTTCTTGCACGAATAATTTATATTACATTTTTGGTAATCCTAAGAACTCATAAAGTTCTTTACTACAAGTATCATTTTTATTTCAAATCATATTTTTTTTAACTTGATGTCAAACTTTCAAGTTAAAAAAACTTAAATTCCTTCCAAAGTGCTTATGTCTAAAGGATTAAAGAAATCGGTATTGGAATACAAGTTCATGCAAAACTATTTTCTTTGACAAAAGTAGGAGAGTCAAATATCATTTGTTGCTTTTACTATTAAGTTTGGAGATGTGCACAATAAATTCTAAGAAAATGAACGAAGCAAAATTAAATCTATCTCACTGGAAGCCATGGTAAAAGCAATTAAAAGTTTTGAAATAAATTAAGTTCCTAAAATTAGGGGTAGATATTTATACTAAACATAATTAGTTGTTAGTCTTCCGAGGCAGAGTTGTTTTATAAGCATCTACTTTCTTAAATTTACAGCACTAATCATGGTTGCAAGCTTCTTGAACTTACTGGAATATATTAAAATTCCTTTATATTTGCCATATAACTTTCTTAAAACGTTTCACATTTATTAACAATATATATATGGTGAGAAATGAAGTCTTATATGCCATTATTTAAAATGAATTTTATTGCAACCAATTTAGAAGTCTCATAGAGACTTCAAAACAACTATGCAATTTGATAATTGTCTGTGTGTGCATTAAAAGTGGAAGAAAATATATATTTTGCCGTGAAAGGATAATTTATTACAAGGCATATTAATTCAAAATGAAATATATAAATACACTATACAGTGCTTCATACAGTCTGTTTATACCGAATTTTTACATAATACATTTAATTACTATACTTGGAAATGAATAATACGGTGATATGTTATTGAGAGTAAATAATTATTAAACTCAGATGAGTCATTTACTTACTTAGACAGGCATTTCATTAATTTTGGCAAAGCATTTGAATTAAACTTTACTTTAATATTTGTATTAATATTCAATTCAATTGATTAACTTCAAAGATTTCTAATTTGAAACAATTACGACAAAACTGCAAATATAATATGCATAAATTTTAAATTGCTCTGTAAGAATTACTGTTTAAGTAGTTTTGTGATTACATTAATTTATAACTTCAAATTGCTTTACTGCAATAGCGATAATCAAAGCAGTTGTTGGGCATATATTAATCAAAACGAAATGTTTACGCATCACACACACGCGCGCGCATCACAATTAATAGTATTAGTTTTAATTTAGAGAGAGAGCACTTAATTTCATTGCCCATTTCATATAATGAAAATATATATATTATAGTATAGTAGTATTTCTGCTGGTATATTATATGCAATTATGGGCAATTAACTTTCTCAAGTCATAAAGAAATTTCTAGATTTTTATTTCAATTCTCAGGTAATATAATGTATATGAAAGCAGTCTACACATGTACATGTAATGTCTACAATTGTATATAAAAGTAGAAATATTAAGCATTAATGACTAATGAATAATTATGATATTTAAAAAAATTAAAAGTTTAATTCTGTATAGTTAGACGGTATTTAATACTTATATTACTAATTATGCACTTAAATGAAACTTTTATCATAGCTATTGTTCCAAAATCTAAACGCTAAATGTTAGAAAACTAAAATTTAATGTTATATTCAGAATATACTTATTCATACCTATAGACTAAAATAAAAGATTTATGTTGTGAGGTAAATTTTTGGAGTCATAACAAGTATACAAAATAGGCGATGTGATGATTTTAATAATTTAAATTAATTTAAAATTATTTCTATTAACACAAAAAATTATTTTAAACTTAAAAGTTTACCATTTGTTATTTGGACATAATGAAACTTTACTGATACAAGTCTATAGTAACAAAACAAAAATATAAGCATATTTATTTAGTAAAAATATAAACATTAATTTAACATATTCCTTCTATAATTTATATAATTTTTTAAAGATGAAATAAGAACATTTTTATCCTCAACTTATCCTAACTGTGCTTACTGAACAATAATCACAGTTTTATCCTCAACTTATTTGCAATTAACATAAATCTACTAAGGCTTTCTCATGACTTTTTTCTTAATGCACTCTGTGCATAGTTCTAAATTCTATAATGCAATTGTAAAACAACAAACCAAATCGAGACAATAATAAACATGCAAATTTGAAAATGTGAAATGCAATCAGATCACTTAGTAATTTAACAGCTGGATTTTAATATTGGGAAAATTATTAATGTAAAAACTTATTGGCATAACTAGAAAAAAAAAGAAAATTTCATTTAGTTAATATAAACTGTAATAAATACAGATTATACAATTATGTGTATTTGTCTGAAATGTTAAATAATCCAATATATTCGTCTGAAATATTCAAATATAAGCATTTTGAAATTTGAACTTGAACTTTTTAACAGCAATTTTGAACTTACCTGCAAAGTATAATTTTATAAATTATTTTAAACATTTTCTTTATTTAAACATAAAATTCAATTTTTTATTAATATATAATGGCCTTTTCTACACTTTAATTATTTCTCCCTTATTAAACTTAAAAAAATACTGTATACCAGTTTTTCGGCTTAACATGATGAGATATTGACACAGTATAAAGCTTTTTCCATCTCCTAAAACTTCAGATGGGACTTTATATCGAAGACTACCTACAGAATATACCACATGATTTTCTCAGAAATAACATTGACTTTGAAAAAGAAAGGAAATTCGAGGAATAAGTTTTCTTCTCTCGTGTTACGTTCAAACCAAGAAAACCGTAGGTTGTTTAGATAAGCTTTCTTCCACTAAAGTCATAATAACAATAATATCTATCACTTATCGTAGACACTTATTGATACTTTAATGCAATATATCTATGTTGTATATTGAATTTAAAGAAATATTTTTGTCGGCAGCAAAGCTTTATTTATGACTTTTAAATACTAACTATAATAATTTTATTTAAATTCAATGTAAAACAGAAAGAAAATATATAACCATACTGATCATACTATATGTAATAAAATTTAAGTATCTTTTAATTTCAAAGGATGAAATTATGTAAGAAACTTTTTGATATATTCTTAAAATTACTATACTATTATTCATCATAACAATATATGTTTTTATCTCATAATTTACAGCTATATTACTTGTAAAATTATCAAGAATTATCTGTTATTAATAATTTGCAATGTTAAATGATGAATACATATAAATATTTATTAGTTTGGAAAGTTTTATTCAGCTCGAATAAAAATATTCATGGAAAGTTTCCATAAGGGATGAAGTTACCATTAAGAGAATCCATGGTCAGAGACATTAATATGAGTATTTATACTTATTAATGTCTCTGACCTTGGATTTTCCACACATAGATCAGATACATATCACTCAATATTGAATGAAAGAAAGTATCATAATAGAAATCTTAAATATAGATTCAGTTGATACCTGGATAGATTAAAATTTGTAAATAGAGAACTCTTCAGAAAAAATTCAATAAGGATTAATTAAGGGCATAACTTATTTTAAAAATCTGTCAAAATAAAAACATTTGTTGAATCTTTAAGTAAAATTAATGTATATTATTTTCATAATCATTTTGCGCATTTCCCAATGAATCTTGCAGGCTTATGGATTGCAGATTAGAAACAAGTAATAAACCATCGATAAACATCTATTTTAATAATCGATGTTTTATTTATACTTATCTTGTGTCTTAACTTTAACTTGTATTAAATCAAATTAATGTAATTTCTGGTTCATGTTATAAGGGAGAGAGTAAATCTTCATATCTATTTGTATTAAGAAGGTAAGGGGTTTAAATCATTTTGAATCTGTTTTCAAGAGATAAATAAAAAAAACACCCAATAACTTATGAATAAAAATTGTTTTGTTGTGTCTAACAAGAGCTTCAAAGTGCTATAAGAAAAGATTAGATATTTAACAATTGTACAGTCAATATTTAAATTTATTTAGACATGATATTTTCACATATGGGAATCTATAAACAAATAATAATCATATTTAGAGAAATAAATTAAATTTCAAGAACTGTTCCTATCTGTAATTGTCTTTTGTTTAAGTAATATTTATTACGTATACTTTTGGCGTAGTAAAAGTAGGTCATACATATTATCACTTTAAAAAAAAGCCATAAAAAAATTACAATATTTTTAAAGTTATGTTATGTAGCAATGAAACTGAAGCTTAAATTTTGCAATTTGCAGCTGAAATCTTAATTTGTAAAAATATAAAGCAATTTACTAAACGTTATATTTAACATGTTTTCTTTTAAAGATTGTAATCATTGTCTATGGTATTCTGTTCATATTACATGCAATGGATGTAATAAAAAATAAACAATCAAATCTGAATTTCGCTGTTATTTAACAAAAGAACAATTTATTTTCAAGAACCTTTATATTTAAGAAACTCTTAATTAAAATAATCCTACAAAGTAAGTTGAAATATTATCTACTAAACCATAAAATATAAAAAGATGCAATTTTTTTTCTTTTTTTATGTTAAAGTAAAAGAAAGCAAAAATGTTCACTTACTTTGTTAATTTAATTTGTAAAACTTTGCAGGCAGGGCGTAAATATTATTAAAATACGTAATTTTTTTTTAATATTTACGAGCGACTTCAAACTTATGAACTTTATTCCTTTACTTGGACTTACTGACTTACTGTTAATGTACATTTATCCTTTTTAAGAAACAACCTTTATTTCGTAACTTTTGTTCGTTTGGTTGTTTCTCTTTTATTCCATAACTAGTCTATATCAAACATTTCATGTCATCCAGGTAATTAGGTTGAGAAACAGGAAATAAATTGATATTCTACAAGAAATATCCTGATTTTTAAAGTTAGATACAAAATTTATTCATAATTTACATATAAAAAATATTCACAATTCATGAGTCACGAATTGCATTAAAGGAACAATTAATTCTTACATTGCACATTATGAAACAAAACATAGAATCACCAAGAAGTTTGCCGATTGTAATGAAATTTCATTTGCAATTTTCACAGAACATGGAAAAGATTAAAATTTAGTGTTGATTAAATGTTTAGTACTGTTACAAGAGGATCATAATTTTACATTAAATATATGTGTTTGAGCAACTATGATTTATTTATCTGGAAGCATTATGTCAAACTGGATGATATTATTCTTCCTTTTCAAGCCACATATATTTACAACAGCTTGTAAGGGTGTGATAGTTATCTCTTTCAGTAGTCGAATTTTTCCAATCACTTCTGGAGGAATTTGTGCACAGGGATTTATAGGTGACTTTCTGACTGATTACATCATATTTTTTTTATATCTGGCATACAGACATTAAAATAATTTTCCCCTCCACTCAGACGCAGATACATGTCCTGAATTGCTGTCAACTATCTTCAAGCTAGTCCAACTGATCTTTAGTCGGCTATGTCTTCCGATCTCACTTCCATAAAGCTTATTTAAGGAGTTATGGCAAAATGATGTCAACCATCCCTGAATGTATATCACTTAAATTGGCAATTTTGGAACATTGGAAAGCTATTACGTATAATATCAACTTAAAAATTTATCAGTATATGATGCATTAGAGAACAATGTGATTTCAGCCTTGTGAAAATAGGTTTATTAAATGTTTATATTTGTATAATCTATGAACTCTAAGCTTTTCTAAACTTTTATTAGTTTATTTTATTATGCATATTAAGCTTATCTACCAATTTTTATCACAATTGTACAGCTCCTATTTGGTAATACAATTTTTGCTAAAGAATAAAAATCTTGTTATTCTGAGTAATTCACTAAGATATTCTGAGTATTGTTATTCTAAGTAAGTATTGTTTTTCTGAGTATCAGTATTAATTTTGTTGACAATATATTAAGCAAATATATGCTTATTTTTGTTACAACGATACAATTTTAGTGCCACGATTAATTGAAGAAAGCTTTAAATGTATGAAAAAAAATTACGTTTTATTTTGTTTTAACGTAAATACTTACAACTGCATGAACTTACTTTTAAATTTTTTAATCATCTTATTCTGCTATATAAAATAAATAACATAATAATCACTAATCTAAATCCTTTTTGTAGATACAATGTAATACTTTAAAACTTATTTCATTTCATTTAAGTAAGCCAAAGTGGTATTCATATCTAATTAATGCCGAAACTCTTATGTCTTATAATATTTTTAATTATTTACAATACTTGTATTTTACTATAACTTTCTTCAAGTAATTTGAGCAATTATTTCTCTTGTATGCAAAATTTGGCTGCGTAGAAGCAAATTTTATTTAAATGTTCGGGGTACTTTCAGAACCAAATTATCAAAAAAAAAAAAAAGGATAAAACTTTTAATATTATAATGTAGAAATAAAATGCATCGCTGTAGTTTCATTAACAAGCAAATGAGGTTTATGCGCAAATAACAGGAAATCCTTAGAAAAATCCCTCTGAATAGATCATAAATTGTCTAGGAAGAACTCGATGGCCAAGATTTACATAAAATAATCCAGGCTCTATTAATAACTGAAGTAATTCACGGTACTTGAAAGGCAATTTTGTGTTTGAATATACCCAATAAAGATTACAAAAGATGTGGTTCATGCATTATAAACCGCCGGAAGCAGATATTAAAGTATGCTTTTTACGATTAAGAGAACACTATTAGTAAGAGATTAGATGAAGGCTCACAAACATTACCTTAGACAAGCGGGGATTGCAAGTTAATAGTTGCTAAATATAGAAGGAATCATAAATTATTATACTCTATTAAATAAAATCAGAAATCATGTGATTTTAAATTTGAGTGTAAGCTTGAAAGATGCGCAATCCTTCATTATTAAATAATTTCAATTTATGTTAAATTTGCAGTATAATTATTAAGTGCATCGTATTTTTAGCTTTTAAAACGTTAAAGAGAATTTAAATGTTCGTTTCTTATGTATATCTTGAAATACATTTTTCCCATTGATTTTATAAAGCATTACATGTAGATTGTATGCATGTATATATCATCATAATTAGTTTTTAATTATAAAAATTCTTCTAGTAAACATTTTCAATGAACACAAAAGGCAATGCAATGTGTTATGTTGTAGCATCATTTGTTAATTTCTTCATATTGTTCCTGAAAGAAACTACATATAGAGCTCACGTTTGATCCACCCAAGTTGTATTGTTAAGGCTTATAAGTTGATATGTGAGTTCAAAATATTTTGTGATTGACATTTAGATAAGAATTATGTGCTACAATCAATTCTGAAATTATTTCAGTTCAATATTTTGCATGATAGAATTTCACCACATATGTTGCCTCTCAGGTTATGACAATAAACATAATATACTTGAGTAATTATTTGACATGAGTATTTTCATCACGATAAAATAATTAAGGAATCAATATTACATTTCTAATGAACAATCTGAAACAATCGAAAAAAGATTACCATAATAAAATAAACAAGTATGAGTAATATATACTCCACAACAATTCAAAAAAATATATTCCAATATAGAAATAATTTTATAACCTAAACATTCAAAGTTTTAGTGCTTATACTAATAATGTAAACATATAAGAATACATATGCAAGTATATAAAGAATATTAAATTAAACTCATTTCCTGTAAATATTGAGATTATCATTTTCAGAAATTATGTAAATACTTTTTGAATATCTATGCTAATAATAAAACAAATAATACTAAACTAAATCTTCACTATTGCAAACTCAAACGAATTATTCAAATAATTGTACATAATTTTCTTTTTTTTTTTTACAATTAATGATATTATTCTGATTTGCTAAAAAATGTAAATATTTTTTTTAAAAAAAAAACTGCTATTTTCCTTGAAATAAATGTAAAACATAATTATAATTTAAATATGTAAAACTTTATTAAGAGCAACATTTAACTTTATGTAACCTAAACAATGTTTGAATAAAGGCAAATAATATCACGATCTTAAAGAAAATAAATAAAAACATATATTATTGTAAATGTATTATATTTTCGTATAATTAATTTCTTAAAACATTTAGGAGAATAATACAATTTTCAAAAAAAAAAAATGCATCAAGATGATGCATACCTCTTTTCAAAATAAACATCGATTTAAAACCATTTACATTACCAGAATAATGGAATATAATTTGTTTGGCTTTAAAAAGCTCGTAAAATGCTTAATAACAAATAATAATGCTGCCTCTGATTAAGTACCAATCCCATTAATGTGTACCTTTAGTTTGTTAATAACTGTTACTTATTGACTTATTAATTTATTTTTGAAAATAGGAAACTACTCTAAAAACAATTTTCAAAGTGGAAAATCATAATTTCTTAGCTTAATAAGTTAGCTACTTTAAAAAACCTGGGACATAATGTTCCCACATTAGAAACCAGCAGAAAGAGCAATTATTGTACTCTTATTCTAAAATGTAATAAGATATTTGGTACATATATTGTAGCAGCATTGTATGAGAAATAATAATATTCTTTATACAAATTTGGAACTAGATACCTTAAAAAATTCCTTAATAATAAGATTTTGAATGGGATGAGATAGTTTTCGATTTCCCATTAAGAAATTAATTGATTTCAATTTATAATAAAAAAATAATGTAATATGTATACTTTATTCCTTTTCCAATTATCAAAATTGTTGAAAATATATTTAAGAATAACAAAACAATTAAATTTGTTTGATAGAAATATGCCCTTAAGTTAATATTCAGTAATGTAAACAACACATATTTAATATTTTAATGTCATTTATCTAATATTTATACATTATCTTGAAAAAACCATTAACTAACTTTGTAATTTTGTTCGATAATTTCCTTCGTAAATTCATTAGGATAAAGAACTTATTATATGGTTGCTAATAAGATAACATAGACCCTTAAAATGTTTTTACTTTCCAGTAATTTATTATATCTTCCTAATTTTAAAATCAATGCATTTATAAATATAGTGAAAAAATCTTAGATTCTGGTGAATCAGTTTTTCCTCTTTTTATAAAATAAAGTATACATTTAAATAAAGAAATATTAGATAGCTTATTTATAAAATAAAATTTATTACAAGTTGCGAAATCAAAATTACAAATATAAAAACAAGGAACTTCAATATGATGTTTAAAAAAGAAGAAAATGTGATAAATGTATTATTACAAATTTTCATAATTTATTATAAGCATTCTGATTGTTTTAGGAAACATATATCCTGTGTTCTATAATTTTATATATTTTTCTCTTTATCAGAGCTATGGAAACGTATATTGTTTTTTTTTCCTGGATTTGAAATTCATTGTAGAAATCGGGTATCATAGACCAAATTAATTTCTAAAAGTGAAAACAAGTAAATAACAATACGAGCAGAAGTACGTTAAAGTTAAATGCATCGAAATGAAAATAAGAAATGAAATGGGTTTGTTTTGAGAGATAAGGGGGTATAACTGGGTAAATTTTCAGGTGATAAGTTAAGGTAACTTACTATCCCTGAAAATTCTTTTCGAAGTTAAAACTTGAGTGAAGTGATTCATAAAATGAATTTCAACATTGCTAGGAAATATATTTATATCTATAGTTAAAATTTAATACAACTAAATCACGTTATTTTGAAATGAATGCATCACAAAAATAAATATTTTTTCATAAAAGCTATGTCTGTAATGTGTGAAACAGGGTTTTCCTTAACACATGATACTGATCTAAATTTTGAGTGAACTATGAAGTCTGGCATTACATTTACTCAGATTAGGTGCCTAATTCGCTTATAATCATATATAAATTATTTATATTTATTACATCACATATCAGTGTTGTTCTGAATTATATTTCGTTAACATTAATTCCCTTAAATATTAATTACGACAGATAAAATTATATGTTTTGAAAACTTAACCATTGCATATAATGATACTTTAACAATTACATAATTATTCAGAAGATTAAGTCTCAAATATTTATAATAAGTTATGTTTGGATACACATATCAACTGATAAATGACTATTATGTAACATAAATAGTAACTTTAATTTTAAAAGTTAATTTTAAAATTAAGTAATATTTTAATACCTAACTTTCTTGTATAGTTAGTAATTTAGCTAATTATTTCTTTTTCGTGTGAAGTTACATTTTTCCATAAAAAATAAACTATTTGGTGTGCGTAATGAATAAAGCATCTTAATGAAAGTTTCTGCTCAGTTAAATATAAGTTAATTGAAAAGTAAACTGGTACATAAATATTAAAAAATTATTTGTCAAAAGATCCATAATCAGTAAAAAGAGAATATTAAAATCAGTTATTATTAAACTTCACAATGACTGAATAATTGTAGCTGTATACATCTGAGAAAGGCATGTTTGTACACGTATCTAAAGATATTTTAGAGATACGAAGTTGGTATTCATGTTTGTAAAGATAATTTAAAGATAGCAAACATAGAAACAAATATAATTTTGTTGAATAAAGATTCGAAGATGATGGACCATCAATAATTCTTAAATGAGTGATTAATTTAAATTAAAATACCTTTTTTTGCTATTATATAATAATAAATATATTACATTTTTAATATGATATCTTGGTAAAATATTTCTCAAGTTATTAATAAATTTCTCAAGTTAGTAATTTAGATAAATATGAAAAACATTATAAAAAGTTTTGTTTGCATCACAAAATAAATAAATGCACAAAATAAAATACTTAAAATTTTCAAGCGTTTTATTACTTGACATTTAAAGAAGTTCATTGTACTTCTGAACACATAATTAATTTTTAACTCTTAAAGATAGTATACAATTTTTATTTTCAACAAGCTATAAAACGATATATATTTAATTTAGTAATTTTTCTTCCGTGAAATTTTGAAAATTTAATTTGCGTAGTTTTTTTCAAAACATAATCATATGTATACATTCAAGAGTCTATAACTATCAATTTATCATTTAAAAAATTAATTATGATTAATTACAAATACACTCAATTAATTTCACAAGAATAAATTAATTCCTTTTAATATCAAAAATTGAATTTTATAATTAAAAATACATATATCTTTGCATAATCAAAATAAAATCATATTTATAACAGAATGTTCTGATCATTCTGTCGTAGTGCAAACGACATAAAAGGAGCCGCAGAGGAAACAGATGTTACTGTAAATACATTCTGTAACAATTCCTCTCGGCAGTAGTTTTGTAAAATATAAAAGAAAGGAAACATAAAAATTGTAATATAAAGAGACAAGGGTAATAAAGAAATAAAACTATATATTTCAAAGTGGCACCCGAAAACTGCACTTAAAGTTTATTGCAGTTTTCCATCCCAGGGTCCTTTTCCCCTTGGGATGTATGGGTGGTCCATATGAAATTAAAATATTCTCTTTTTGTTTGTGTGTGGCCAATCAAGGGTTTTGGAGGGGAGATTTCTGACCATTCCCTGGAAGCCTAACACCGATGAGATACAAGAAAATATCCAATAGAAGAAAATGGGAGGAGATATGAGTGCAATAAAAGTTAAGGAGTTGAAGATGGAGAAGTATTCAGATTCAGTATTCAGATTCTGATTCAGATTTCAGAATTCTCAGATGATGATATGATAGAACTACAACAACAACAATAAAATAAAGGAGTTGAACCGAGGAAGACGCTAAGCCTCCGACGAGGGATATGGATTGAGACCTATGTGACCCCGATTAGATATGGGAGAACCAAGAATTCGATGAGATAGAAATATAGTTCCCCGATGATAGAGTGAAATTGGTGGAGAGGTGAAGCAGACTTACCCAAATGAGAGACATGGA
>JAPDSC010015348.1:91542-114368 GCA_026290005.1 Latrodectus geometricus | reverse complement strand
GAGTCATTTTAATCTCTTCTTCAGGACCCACTGGCCGCACAATGTTTTATAAATATGCTTTTATATGTTGATAAGATATTTAATCTTTAAATATAAACTGTAAATATTTAAATGTAAATAGTAGTCCAATAAAATTACATTATTATTATTATTATTTAAATTGTGTCATTCTAATATATTCTCATTTAATCTCCACTATTTCTAAGAACCTGGGTAACTCGGTTTTTCCTATTATCACCGAGTCTAACTACAACACATTCTATGTCAGTCTGACATTTCCATTTCATATTAAATATTAAAATCACAAAAGCAATTTTTTAGCAGCCGTAAATTCGATTCCTTAATCATAACAGAAATATACAGAAACGAACACTCTGAAATAATATATAACTTGATTCACCTTTTCTTTTGTAATAAAGAATACACTAAAACACAGCTGAGGAATTCCTCATCAATGAAAATAAACTCCGCGAAATCGGTTCAGTAGCTCCTAAGCCAATCACGTACTAAAAGAATGACACAAAGACAGATACCTCTGCATTAGCTCAGCGTACTATAAGGAACACAAGGAGTTTCAGTTATTATCTTCACCCATTCTTATGCTCTAACACGGGAACATGAAACTTTTAAATTTCTTTATAAAGGTAAAGAAAATATATGGAAAATATAAGTGATAAAGCTGCACAGATCCATTTAATTTTTTAAATTGTAATTTCTCAGTTTATACTTTTTAAAGTATTTAAAATACTAATGACTTGTGAAAATTATTCTCATTCATAAAAAATATATCAATAAAAAAATTAAATTGTTTTTCTGCATATTAAACACAAAATTATGGTATTAAATTATTTTACTTCAAATGATGAATTGTAGTTAATTTTTATATTAAGAAATATACTATTTATTTAAAATTCCGGATAGATTGATTGTAATAATAACAAATAATCTATATTTAATGCTAAGAGAAATGCTATCATTTGGTTGAAAACTGATTTTCTGACTAAAAATATCTTTCATAATATAATAATATATATAAATCATTTTTGTGTGCGTATTTATTTTAATAATTATTTTGTGCAATATTTATGAAATTGCTAATGCGTCACTATAGTATTTTCAAAGTAATATTAATCTGTTAATTATTAGGTTCAAGAATTATATGGCAGTCAAATATAACAAACAATTTCTATTTTAGTTTTTTCCTACTTAAACATGTTTCTAAGGACAATTATTATAAACCTCTATCTCCTTTTTGTTTGGATTTATAATCTAAAAAGCGGCTTTAAAGTTCAATGTTAATTACTTACTCAGAATAATTTTTAAATTGAATAAAAAGGCACAAAAATTTCCTCTATTGATTTAATAGGCTTGACGTTTACTTTATTTTTATTTTTCTCTGAAAAAAATAGTAAACTTCATTGAATTTAGATCATTACAAAACCTGACGGTATTCAAATAATTTTCAAATTATTATAAAAATTACGTTTCCACTAATTAATATTTCGACTATTTTTCATATTTTATCAATTTTTTATAATTATAAAATCAAAGGAAGCGGCTATTTTGATCAACTAAAATAAAGTTCTATTGAAATTTCTGTAGGAAAATAAGGGTTATAGGATAATAAGAATAAAGAAAAACGGTAAGTTTAGAAAATATTTAATTCTAACCATAAGTTTTTTATTTAATTTATATAACAAATTCAGCCAGGTTTCATATTTATAATTGAATAGTAAAACACGCCGAAATTGTTAAAATAAAAAGTTTTCCTATTTAGAATGCCTTATTTTATCTAAACTGCTTAGTTTTTCTATTCAATCTTTAAAAGATACAAATTACAAGAAAATTTGTATTTCCCCTTTTCTTTTACTATTCATAACTTTCCTTTATTCTGTTAAACATTTTATATTTAAAATCTTAATTAGGAAATTGTATTTAGTATCTCACTATGATTAGAGTAATGGCTTGTAAAACCACTAAAATTCAACAACTTTTTTTTAAAAAAAGTGCAAAGAAAAAATTGTTTTAAATCGACAAAACATTTTTATGGCTGACCATTGTTAATTGCCTAAAAACTATATTCGCTGACGTTTCAAAGTTTAAATTCTTTGGTCTAATACCTGAGAAATAAAAAAAAGAGAACAGATATAAGTAATTAATATTTTGGTAAATGATACGACTAAAATTGCCAGTGAATCCTCACAAATATTGAAATAGAAGCATTTTATTCTACTTTAAAAGCCATCGTCAGGTTTGCGAAAACAATTTTTTAAGAAGTTTGTTTTGATAGTAGTAGACTGAAATATATAACAATATTGCACAAAACCCTTAAGTAAATTCGTATTTTACATTAATAATTTTATTTTTATGCTCGTAAATCTAAATTTAGTGTTTTTAAATAAAACAAGTCTTGTTTTGTCTTTCATTAAATAGATAAATAATCAGAGTGTCAGTCAGATTTGTTGCTTTATATGTCAGTATGCTTTCTCCTCCTATCAAGACTGTCAGAATATGCTAATTTCGAAAAACATTTCATTAGACTAAAGCTACAAATTGCATTCTAAGAGTTAAATACTTTAATAACTCACCAACAAAATAAATGTTCATATACTTCAAATGTGTATACTTATCTAAAGAACGTTTTAACAATAAATTACAAGCTGTTTCTAAATATCAATTTATATAGACCTTATATCGGACAAGCAACATACCTATTATCCTAAAGCCAAATATTTTATAATACTATAAATTGTGATAAAATAGTTTCATATTATGAGTGTCCCTGCAAGGGTTTCTTATAAATAACTTCTCCTTCTGAATGTTACACTTATTTTTGATAAATATTATGTGTATGGTTTTAAAATTACATCTATTTTATGCATATATTTGTGTATGATAGGAAATATAATTAATGTAATATTTTTATTCAAAATTTTGGTCTTCATTTTGTCTACTTTATAATTACTGTCTTAAAATAATTGATCTTAATATATAAAAATTTTTTCACTTTAAGACGTATTACATTTTGTATTTATATTTGCAGTCCTGAATGTACATCTATTTAAAAATAAAAGAAATATTTATTATGCAAAGATAAAGCAGAAAGCACTTAACGATTTCTCATTATCTTTATAATATCATTATTCTTCATGAAAAAATGCTGTACAGTTATTTTGTAATATTTTATCATCTGCGATATTTTCCAGATGGTTTGGTAAGAACATTATTCCTTATTAATAAATTTCATTAATATTTTATGATCACAATCTTAATTTTTTTAATGCCACGTAAATATCGATATATATGGATTAAGAATATTGATTTTAATTAAGAAATTTGATAAAAAAAAAAAGAAGGCTTCTTCCTTTTTTCTCCCATTGGATACTGATCAAAGAAGCACAACAGTAGATTTTTGAAGGTGTTTCTATTAACGTTGAAGTATTGAAATATTGGTTGTTTATAACACGTGACTTTTAAAATAGGAAGCAGGAAAATTTGTTTTTAAAAAAAATTATCGACTGAAAGCTATTTCTATGCCTTATAATAATTCCTTTTGTCAAGTCTTAATGCTTTTTCATTGTTAGAAAGGAAATGTTTTCACTTTTCTCCAACCAAACTTGACTCGAAAGTTGTTATCTCTCATAGCATAATAAATGAGTAAGAAATCTTTACAAATCCAGAACAATAGTTAAAGCTCTTTAGATCAGCAATGAAAAAAAATTAGAAAGGTATAAAAATTGAAAAGGACTGTTTTCCATAAAATCGAGAGTACGAGAATAAAACCGACCTTATCTAAATATCGCTTTCATATATTATACGAAGAATTTTTTATGCAGACTCTAATTTCTTATCTTTGGGTGTCTTTTTGAAAAGAACAATTTCGATGTCTATTCCTATCGAACGATCAATTTCATGAACGAAGCAATCGAGTGAAAGAAATTTCAGTGTCTATGCCGACTTCTCCATTTCCAATAATTCCATAAATCGCTGAGAAAAAAATAATATAGATGAGAGAGAGAGAGAGAGAGAGAGAGAAGTAATTTGCATTTTTCCATACGTAGTATTTTCGGAATTGAAATTTTGACAGTTATAATAAATAAATTTTATTTCATAAGGATTTAGAAATAAACTTGCTGGGATAAGGTAATAAATTTTATATTTTTATAAAATAGCGTTAATTAATCAAAGCATCCTTAAAAAATTGTAATTTTCTTCGGTTTATGTATACAAATACGGTTCAATGTTAAAATTAGAAACATTTAACTGTATTGAAAGATATTTTTTATTAATGTCATGAAAATAATTTTCTTTTGAGTAATTTTAAAGGATTTTTTTTTTTATTCCCATTTACTTTTGTTAAAACTATTATAATGAGGTTACACATTTATGATGATTTTATTGTCACTTAGAATCCTATATATAAAATAAACAAAAATTAAATTTATTGATAAAATGCCATTAATTAAGTTAAGTCTTTTGTTCCTTAAAAAATAGAAATCCTAAATAAAATATTAAATAATCTCCCAAAGATCAGTCAAGAGCTACCTTTTGTTAATTATTCTTAATAGTTAAAAGTAAAACTATTCGATATATTTAAGCTAGCATTATTCTGTGATATTCAAATTCAAGAGTAAACAAAATATATTTTTTACGCAAATATTAATAATAATTTTATATTTATTGTTCAGGACTATAAAATTTTACTGTAAGTACTTTTAACTATATAAAAAGGAACACTAAAACTTTATACTTGCGACTAACTTTTGCTACAAATAAGCAAATTAAGAATATTATTTGTAAAATAAAACTTGAAAATTATCTTTAAATTTGTAGCATGCATAAGTTAATAAAAAATTTATAATGTATGACAAATACATGATATGAGATAAATGATAATTAACTTATAAGATTTTTGGGAACATTTTCAATAAAAAATATCGTTTCAATCATAAAAGTAAGTATTAATTAAATGTTTTTAATTAATAAGCTGTTAATAAATAAATCGTTTAAAAATTTGTGATTCTCATTTTAAAAAAAAAATTATTTAAAATAAATTAATACTCTTCAACAGTTAAATAGAAAATTTACGAAATTACTCAGTTTAAGACTAAATGCAAGAAAATTAAATTTTCAATTAATAACTGAATATTTATGTCTTTTTTGAAAGTACAAAATTATCTGAACGAATAAATTCATCATTTTTTAACTTTTATTTCTCATTTATACATAATATAAAGTACTTTAAAAATGCTATCTTATGTAAAAAAAATATTTAGTTTAAATTAATATTGAATCCGTATTCGTATGTATATAAATATATATAAATATCAAAAAAGAGTGCTTAACACATCGAGCTTTGCCGAAGACAAAAGTGTCTTAGGTTTTACGCTAGCACTCGAAATTTGCTTATGCTGATAGTATTTCAAGAAAAAAGTATGTAATACAAAAGTCAAATATCTTTTGTTTTTCTTTTAGTAATTACGACGCCATAAGCCCTTTATATAAAAGTAGATCCTTTGGTGCAATATTTTCACACTTTCTGAGATTCTCTTTTATTCTTACTTTAAAAAAAGATAAGGTAGAGATAAATATTCCTTGGAATATTCTTTAAGAATTCCATTATGCCAAGTTAAGCACAAACTCTATGTCTATAAATATGCAAATTTAAATTCTTCGCACTATTTCCAACGCTAAGCGATATTCATGGGTTTCAAAAAAAGCAGAATCTTCAACAAGTTTTCTTATTATCAATATTATGAAAAAAACCGGTAAAAGCGATACTCTCGATTTTTTAAGACTGGTTTTGATATTAACTTACATATTATAATTATTATTTTGCTTATATGTATACATTAGAGTTTAATTTTATTTTATTTGCATTATATTAACACTTTAATGCACTTTAAAATATTACAATATAAAATTTAATGGAACAATCTTGAAATATTTTTCTCATTTTGAAATTTTTTGTTATACTCAAGGCAAGTTTTATAAAAAAAGACCTTTTTGCATTTTAGTCACGTTTTTGTATTTTAATATCAAATTACGCGTTTTTTGGGATTTCAGTTAATTAAATATATTATAGCAGCAAGATTTCATAATATAATTATTTAAATTACTCCTACGCTTCCAACAATGTTCTGAATCTTTTATAATTCCAGTTTCATTAAAGTATCACATGAATTAATTATTCCTTAATTAACATATTCACAGTTACTTTAGTTTTTATTATTCTAAATATGACACATACAAAATAAAAGCATTTAATACTGAGAAATTATATTAAGATTTTATTAATATATGTTTATACATACATTTCTTTCAATTTATTACTTTTCCTGGCCATTGATTCACTGAATCAACCATATAAACCTCACATCTAAGTTTAATCAATAAAACATTATTACTTCAAAATGTTTATCCTCGTGATAAATAAAACTTTTATTTATTGCTATTGAAATTGGGGTTAATTTAAAAACAATTTAATTTTATTCAATAACTCATATATATGACAACTTTTTCTGTAATATTTAAGTATTGCAAAAATAGTTGAAAATATTGTATGCAGTTTCTTATTTAAATTTTTGAATGCACATTACTTTATATTTGCTTGAAATAATCAAAAATAAATTGCTTACTTTCAAAATTTGCTTGATCAATTTTCTGAATATAGAAATGTATGTAAGGAAATTTCTTAATTTATGTGCATGTGATATATATATTTTAATTTTTGCAATATAAAAATTATTTTGTAAATTAGTTAAAATTGCATTATAATAAATCTATATTATAATTCAATTTTAAATCTATATTGTAATACACAATCACACATGTTTGGATAGTAAAATAATATATATATATAATAATATTTAATATATATAATATATATAATAATATAATAATATTTGTGACTATAATATAATAACATTAAAGCTCATTTTGAAATTATTTTTATTATTCTAATTTATATAAAATTATCAATTTCAAGTGAGAAGCATTCCTAACTAAATCATTTTTAATACATTTCCACGTAGTTATAAAATTAATTTGTAATTAATTGTAGTTATTTTATCTGAAGAAATTTATCATTGACATCTGTAGCATAAGGGCATAGGGGATAGCCTAATGCCCAATGAGTTTTGTAAGACATTTTAATATTTACAGCATAATGCTCAGCTACTGGGTCTCATACACGTGTTGCATGGGAGAAAACCAAGAAATCTATTAAGCACCCACCCAGACAGACGTCCATACAAAATGCAGAGACCTAATTTCCATCTCCCGTGATTCATGAGTAAAAATACTCGTTTGAAATTTTCGCTACAAACATAAATAACTTAGAAATATGACAACGAATTTTCAGTTTATTTATCTTTAATTTTTAAAAGACAAAATTTTTAACTAATTTTCTCAAACATTTATACTTAGTAGACAGCTGTCTGCCTTCGTGTCATGGAGTAGTTGTTGATGAAACCATTGTTCTATTAATTTCACGTTACGTACGTTTCCTAAGAAAACATCTAAAGGCAATACTTAACCTCAGTAAATATCTAAATAATATCTAAATACCAGTTAACATCAACATGTTTTTCTCTAGATTAAAATCCAGATCAATTGATAAAATAAAAAAAACTTTAATTATCTTGTTTCAAAATTGCTTCTAATGGTAGAAAATGAAACAATAATAAAATCAATACTGCTTTAGTTTAAAATATTTTTTACAACCAAATATGATATTCAAAAATATTTAAGTCAAATATTTATTAAAGAATAGTATATGTTTGATATTTTAACCTTTTTAAATATAGTTTATTAGTTAATTTAGTTAAGTAATACTAGCTAAACTAACACACAAATATAAGTAATAGTCATGTAAATAATATATTGAAATATAGTAACTTTGAAAGTATAAGAAACAATAAAGCATATAACCATAGAATAGAAACTGAAAAAAATAGTTTTAATTTCTGGAATCATCTGTAAAAAATGTAGATTAACATGCGTATGCAATGAATCAACTTTTGAATTATCTTTGTTCTTAAACTTTTCATGTTTCTCTTTATCTCATAAATAAAAATATAAGTTCTGTAACGTGTGTTTGATGTAACGGACAAACTTGAAAGAAGTATGTTCAGCTTGATATTCAGATGTTAACTTTGAAAGTTTTGTGGCCATGACAAAACTTGCTGCGATCTACAAAGCCAATGTGAAATTTGAATATAAAAAGTATGATACAAATATTCAATCAAGAACTAAAAATAAAGATACTCAAAATATGCTCCAACAAATTACAGAAACTGTTATTACAGGAGATTTAAATGTTTATCCTTTTTATGCAATACTCAATTAATCTTCGAAACAATTAATGATGAAAGTTTTGAAATAGGAAGCTTAAAACACCTAAATTCAAATTCTATTACACCTAAAAGGAAAATTTCTTTTTAAAAACTTGAAAAAATATATAAGTTTTCATTCAACTTAATTTTTTTCTTGGATGATTGCATGTACAAATTTTAATTATAATTTTACACGTATTAAATTGATTTATTCTATCAAATTATAACTAAAACTCTTTGTTATAAGGAATTTATTTGTAATTGATTTCTGTATTTTTGTAATTAAATTTACCAATCTATATAATTCATTTTATATGTTATTAATACATGATATTTAAAAACTCAGTAATAAGCTTTTAAAATTAATGATTTCATGTAATTAAAATTATAATATTATATCCTAAAAATTGTTTTTCTAATATTAAACATCACTGCCTCTACTCTATATTTCATATCAAATTCTGCGACTGGTATATCGTTTTATAATTTGTGTAAATCAAATTAAAAAATGTTTTAACTAAAATACATTGAATTGTATGGTGTAAACAGCGTTTATGTGGTGCATGTCTTTCGTATATGGAAATATAACAGCATCTATATCTGCTTTCGAAAAGATGCTACGCATAAATTGTTCAGAATTACGAACAACACCATGTTGAATTTACATTTGCTTTGAATTTTCAAAGTAAAATATAATCTAAATAATGAACTGTGTTTGCTTGTGTAATTTGACTACAATCAATTGTAGTCAAATTACACAAGCAAACACAGTTCATGCTGACAGTGTTTCGTAAAAAAATCCACAAAAGCATCAAAAGAAGAATATAGAAGGAAAACATATAAAAAGAAATGCAATGTAATTATCGAAGAAAATGTTTCAATCTTAGTATAAAGATTCCTTTTCCTTTTCTTTGTGATGCGTTGGGTTTTCTCAAGCTAAATACTTTTGTGGTCAATACTTTCGAAACAAATATCAAACGATGATATTCCCTTTGCCTTGTTACGTTATTTTCTATACTGTAATGAATATTTTTCTTTAATTGCACACATTTTTTAAAAGAAATTCGATACAAATTTTTAGAATAACTATAAAAAAAATTAAAAAATGCAAAAATCTTCCTCAGTAAAGAATAATTGAAGGAAATTTACTTGGTATATTTAGTTACATTTTTTCAATTCATCTAAAAATTCGTTTTCTGTAAAAAATTTCCAGCTGCCATAACAATTTAGTTTCATTTGAAACATTCTATTCTTACAAACAATTATTTGCATATATACAATAAACTCTTAATGATATAGTAAATTTATAATTATTAATGTTTATAAACTAAGAAGCATAGTTTGGTAATTTCAGAAAATAATTTGCAGTTTGTGCAAAATATTACATTTCAAATGTTTCTAAAAATTTAAAATAAAGTTTGTTAAAATTAATTTAATATGTGAGATATATTCCGCAGTTTACAAGAGCAGTAATAATTTATTTCTTTTATGATAAATTTATTGAGTTGGAATTTTATTTTAAAGCAACTAAATCAGTAGTGTGTTTTAAATAAAAAAAATCCTATAAACATCTTCTCAGAACATCTCAAAATACTTTGTAGCATATCTAATGGAAAAATATCTGGGCTTTACTTAAATCCTCCTATAAATCTGTACATTTTTTGGCAATAATTATTCTGTGACTAGATTTAAATTTGTTTATTTAAATCATATTTAAGCTATGATATGAAATACGTTAACTCCCCTGATTTCAAGCATAAGTATCTACCAAGTACTATAATAGAACGAAAAATGTTATCAGTAGTCATTATCTGATGGTTCGAACGTTCGAACCTAGAGATTATTGAAAAAAAATGTGTAAATCAACATGTCAACATTTTTTATTATAATTAGATGATGTCTGGGGGGGCATATAAGATGGCATATATATATATATATATATATATATATATATATATATATATATATATATATATATATGGTATAATTATTTTAACACTTAGAGTAAATTTGATGGAAATGTGTAAATGCTTCCAAAGTTAACGTTGGCAGTATTCTTTCTGCAATGTTCAACTAAAATATTAAGGAAAGATATTTATGAAAAGCAGTTTTGTAGAAACTTTTCATATAGAAAGTTTTGAAAGATGCCCCTTTTTAAAAAACAGGTGTTTTTATTTTCATTCTATCTCCAAACATTTTTGACAAGTTAATTTGCTTTAGTATTGTATTCAGTAGTAAAAGATACCTCTTTCTTTTCTTCTTTACTTGACTCAAAAAATCACGTAACACACGAATAAATTATTCAGAAATCGTAACCGAAAACGAAATAACAGAATTATCTAAATTGGTTATTTTATACAAAATATATAGTTTGGCAAATTTATTTCCCATTTGAATTGTGTTATTACGTAAATAACTGCAATCAATTGTAATAACAATTCTAAATAATTAATAAAGACATGGTAATAGTTTAGAGTTTATAGATCATTTTATATAATTTTATAAATTTTATTTCATTTTGAGTTTAACTATACAAAATGATTTTAAACAATTTAATTCCCTTTTGAATTTCATTGTTTCAATATTAAGAGTTAAAATGCAACGTGACTTATTTTCAAATAATTATTCAAAGTTTGATATTTTCAATCCATAAAAAAATTCATTCTGAGATCTCAGAAATATAAGCAGGTGGTTTAGAATTACTTATGAAAACGTCCCATAGCAATATAATAAAATAACAGAAATACTCAAGAAAATACATAAAAGATTAAATATAAATTATATGTTACTTAAAAAAACAATTTATTGAGAAATATTATTCATAAGCAATAATTCTAAAATAAAAATAATATGTTTAGTATGTTGAGTAAGATTTAAATCAAGAGTTCTTTACAAAAGAAAATTTAAATGTTTTGAGCGTTAACATTCTAATGAAAAAGATTACCTATGTAAGAAGCACAAAAATATTTCATAACCTATTTTATAATCACATGAACAATTTTCATTCAAACCTAAATATCTATATTATTACGATGTATTTATATTTTTTCAATAATAATTTGAATTCAATTATTTACATTTCTTTGTTTACTCATTTCTGATTATGACAACTAGAAATCGTTCAATGATAAGTTTGTTTCCTGTATGTTATTTTGCTGAAACTTATTATATTTTCAATTTTTAAGTTAATAGCATAAGCTTAATTCAAATAAGTAGTATTAATTTCTCAATCATGTTTCAAGAATTTATTAAGAATTCTCTTAGATTCTTATGATATGTTCATAAACATTTCCCCCTGAAATGAAAATTCAGAGATTAATTATTTTAAACAGAACTTAAATCCAGTTCCCTTTTAACGCGAAATATTAAATTAGAGACGCTTTCATTTTATTTGCCTGTCAAAACAGTCACGGAAATAAATTTCTGCCGATTTGTTGCAAACATTTCTCGCCTTAATTAATGCAAAAATCTGAGAGCAAGACCGGGAAATTTATATTTATACTCTATAATTAAGCAACTCTGAATTTATCTACTTAGCAGTAAAAACCAGAAAACAGATTATCCATTTTGCAAACTTTTAACAGTTGGGGAGACCCTAGAAGTTCTCTGGTGGTGCAATTATTTAGAACATTGCAAAAGAATAAGAATAGAATGTGAAAGCTTTTCGGTGCTCAGTTTTTCTTTTTTTTATTTTTAAACAACTAATTATGCTCGTAAATTATGTTCAATATTCTATAAATATCTTAAACTTATGAAACACACACAAAGATTAAGTTTTTATCGTATCACTTCTTCCTTTGTGAATTTTCTAATTCCTAATTTAAAAAGTTTATCGAAAGAAGTATTTTGAATTCATTACCTTCAAATTTAAATGTTTATAAATTATTTGCTTGTTTAATAGATCTGTAAAATACTTCCTCTCTATTAAAAATCCATGGTTTTATTTTATAAGAAAAAAAAATGGATTCCTAACATCAAGAATGAATAATTTACTTTCAATTTCGGATAATTTTCGCACAAAAGTGTTTTAATTGTTAATAAATTCACTAATTTTTAAGCACTATAAACGTGAATTACATATGTGGAATAGGTGCAAATTATCAATAGAAAATTACCTCGTTAAATGCAAAAAATTAAAATTTTAAAGCAAAACATTAATGAGTTAAGTAAAAAAATTAATTTAAACTTTTTTCAATATTAATTAACATAATTATAGCAATTTATTTCAAACCTAAGGGGAATTTGTTGAATAAGAAATTATCATTTCTCAACTTAAGCAGATTTTTTTAAGTTGTTTTCATTGTAATTTCACAAATATGTTCAAAATATGATTCCAAAAAGTCTTCACAATATATCTGTATTATATAATTTCTTTCCTTTAAAGTTTAGACTGCTGCATTTTGTTAGAAGACAATTTTGATTTTTTAGTAAGTTTAATGCATGATTTTTTTTAAAAGAGTATAAACTTTTTACATTTTAAACATTTATTTTTGCTATTTCCCCCTAAGTGTTGATAAAATTTATTTACTTCAGAAGCATCATTCATTATTACATATAAGTTGAAACAATAATATTTTATTTTTAAGTTACTAATATTCCTAAAAAATAACACTTCAAGAAATAGTTTAAATTATGAAATTCTACCCTAATACATCTCCACAGAAAATTCTTCTTTCTGAAATCATTATTTTAAACAAAAATCTGAAATGATAGTATACTAAGTTTAAAATTTGAACATAAGAGGCAAATACAATATATGAATCTATAAAAACAATATCATCAAAAATTTAAAAGCATATCAGTACATCAGGTTATTTTTTTAAATATTAAACATTTTTCTTAGAACAACAAAAATAAAAATATTATATCCAAAACAATGCTTATTAACATAATACTTAACTCATTAGTTGAAAGAAAAAGATATTTCCTGCTAGAAAATATTTTGAAATTGGTTGGAAATTTTTTACACGAAGAAAATAGAAAGAGATTTTAGTTAAAGTAATGGAAACATAAATCAAAGTTTTGTTGTTATATAATTATTATATTTGCTGAAATATCCCAAAACACAAAAGAGCTAATATCTGAGGTCAAATTACGGAAATTTAAAAACTAAGGTGAAATTTTGCAAGCAAAGTTTCTTTTAATCCTTAATTATGTTTTTTAGTGTTTCGAAATTTATAAGCTGCCAGCATTGCTTACAGGGATATTTGATGCTATAATAATTGGAAAAAGTTTGCAGCAAGTGAAACAAAGGAATGTAATTAAGGACTTAAAAATCTAATTTCATATAGAATGCTTCATTAAAATAAACATTTTTCCTTAAACATTACCAATTAACAAAATGTTTAATACTTAAACTATTTTTTCTAAATAACAGATTTCTTATGTCTTCCTATTATATATATATATATATATATATATATATATATATATATATGGATGGATAGAAAGATATAGATACTATCTTTCCAATTTTAATTGAATTTTT
The DNA here is from genome assembly GCA_026290005.1 of Latrodectus geometricus. NCBI lineage: Eukaryota > Metazoa > Arthropoda > Arachnida > Araneae > Theridiidae > Latrodectus > Latrodectus geometricus. The sequence continues at coordinate 100,544 of JAPDSC010015348.1, read as the reverse complement.
TACAGCAGTTCAAATTATCACATCAATATTGCACAAAAGTCATGAACTTATATTGTTTCAAATCATATTTGTTTCAAAATCTAAATGAGATCAATAACTATTGGAACAATTAAAGAATAAATAATCGGACATTTGTTTATCGTTTCACATGTAAATAATAAGTAAGTAATAACAAAATAGAAAATCAATAACTGCTCATACCAAACAGGAATATTTCCTAAATTTTAATGACTTTCCTTGATCTCTCATCTTATATTTATCTCTAACAAATATTCTAAAACTAACAATGACCATTTATCAGAATAGTTAGATATATTCAAAAAGGAATCTTGAGAAAATTCGTTGGTTTAAAGAAAGGCGAAAATATTCCTGATGTTTGAGAGTTTATTGAATTTGTCTCTTGTTACTATAAAATTACCAGTTAACCAAACTATCATATTTTATCTATTTTTTATTATTCACTTCAAATCATTTAAACTCTCAGCATTTTGAAAAATTGATTATTTAATTCTAAAACCCTTATCAGATTAATAACTAATAAATTTCAATTAAAAATTGAACATTTATATAAATCTAATTAAATTTACATATTTCATTTTATAAATCAATTGTAGCTAATGAAAAAGCTTTCTGATTTGTTCATATCTAATTTATTTATTTTACGAAAAAAATTAATTAAATGTTACTGTTATTTTTTACAGATGAAAAGTTCTTCTGAAATTGCTCTTATTCAATTTAAAACATGAAAAAATATAAGTTTACATTTACAATTTACATTCTCTTCTCAACTTTCTACAAAAAAAGAAACTGCTCGATTTTACGGAGCCTACAAACCAATTACCCAAAATAATATTTACCGTCTATATATAAAATATATAAACACAGTCTCGAAAATATGAAAACTTTTAAACATTCCTTGCTGCAACAGTATGCACAGATAAATTTTAGAAAGAAATCCACAAATAATGTGGGAAATTAGTTGAATTTTACTGTTTCGCCACAAATTAATCATATCTGCACAAAACAGAACTTGAACTAAAACAACGATGCTTATTAAACATTTTTAAGCAACAAATAATTGGTGCTAAACTCGATATTGGATATTGGAATAAGCATTAGGCAGTTGATAAACATTTTTAGAGGGTAGAATGATAATTGATTTTAAGTTTCTCCTACAAAGTGATAAGCTTAACACATAGTAATTTCAAACCACACAAGTTTCTGGTCTAGAGGAAAATTGAAAAGAAATTACTCCTTCATCATGAAATATTTTGCAAATTATAAGCAGATTTTTTCTTCAAACCTAAAGCTCATTAAAAAATTATGAGAATCATTTTGTAGGACAAATTTTTAATATTAATTTTTTTTTAAATATAACTTTTACAATGAAGTAGGATATAAATAATGGATATAAATTATTTTCTTTATGAGCGTGAAAAATTATTTATTACAACTCAGAAAATAAATAAGATAGTAATTATCATTTTATTCTAAAAAATTTTTAAATTTCCCTTCAAGAAACAATAATTTATTTCAATATATTTCTAAAATATTTGTATAGCATTTTGACGGCATATTCATCTTCAATTCAATAGCCACTGCAATCCAACTCGCTATTTCCAATCCACTGAGAACAATAGTTGTACTATTTTTTGTTAAATTATTTATTTTTATAAAAAATAGTACTGAGACATATAATCAGTATTTTAGAAATCAACATTCACATTTCTCTTCTCAAATTATTGGTAATTGAAAATACATATGTAAATGCTTTTCAAATTAAATCATAATTTAGATTAAAAATTGCTCTTATACCAGATACTCATGTATATATTAATATATAAGACAAATTACTTTTTTGTTGAAAGGTTGATTGCGGCTGAAATAGGTAACCAATATTGTATATTTATCTCTGGAGATAGAAGCATGCATAAAAAATTCAGTAAAATGTACGCCTTTACATTGTATATAGTTATATATAGATATAAACATATAATGCATCATTGTGTAAATTTTATTGACTTTATTATTATGCATATATTATAATGGAGTATATATATGCAAAAGGAAATTTGTGAACTTTATTTGTGCATCATTTGTTTTTTAAAACCTCCCATGCAAAATAAATATCTACAATAATGCTTTAAAAGTTAATTAAATTTATTACCATGATTAGCCCCGAAAATTAATTTCTTAAATAAGTAAGGTGAAAACTTCTATTTTATTATATTAAGGGATTGAAAATTTCAAACTAAAAAAAACTATTTAATTTAACATTCTTCCCAAGACACTCGTATAAAAATTTATCGAAATACTGAACAATCACTGAAATCGACTATAAGACCTCCCCCTTCCAAAGGCCTGATTTTCGTGCTTCTTTCAATATTACATTACGCTAGTTTAATGTATGCATGAAAAGTGAATATATATATGTATGTGTGTGTTTAATTTTGCATAAAAATAAACTATGCAATAATGCAATAGTAAAAAAACAATATTAAACACAAATATATCATGTAAAAGAATGTATATCTCATGAAGGAAACAAAAATTAGTTTTTTTTATATTTTAATCAGAAATATTATCATTTTTTTAAACAAAATATATAATAATACAGTCCAGTTGCATAAAAGTATCAAATTATAAAAATACATGCTGAGAGTGAGATGATTTTTTTTAATAAAAGGACAGATTTAATAATTTCTTTCAGTATAAAGTTTTAATTATACATTTTACTTTACATAAAATTAATGTATCAGATAGCTGTAATTAATATGCTTTAAAGTGATAATTATACATGTTTAATTATTTAAAACACCTCAGTTGAATGGGAAAACTTAATTACTTTTTAGGATATATTTAACAGAAATAATTATTTCCATCACTTAAATAATGCAATGAAAAATTATAATAGTTTAATTTGGCTTAATCATATTTTTTTTATTCATAACAATTTTACCCTTCTTTATAACATAAATATTCTGATAGTATATTAAAGTTTTTTTTTTGTGTTCACTTTACTCCACATGAATTCAGGAAATTAAATTGGAGATTCAATTACTTAGTGTTAAATCCTATAACACTACAATGAAACATTTAATGCTGGACGGATATTGAAATTTCTGAGTTATGTAGAAACACACACACACACAAAATGAAGTAGATATTTTAATATTTTGTTCATTTTACACAACCAAGAATGACGTTAATTTTTTTTCAAATTTGAATTATAAACAAATGAAGTTCTCTAAAATTTAAGACTATATACAGTTATTAACATTAGTAAATAATTTGATCTCCTTATATTAAGAAAAATATTTTGAAAGTGCAATTATAAGAAATAGCCAAGGTAATGACAAAAATAAATTTTGAATTTTTTTATAACCCTGAATAGTCAGAAACATTATGCTGAAAAGATAATTTTTTTGATATCTTTTAATTATTTTCTATCATTATTTTTTTAAATGTGTAAAATGTAAAGAGCAAACATATATCTGCACCACACTGTCAACATTTATATGAAAAGGTCTCACTGTTTTATGTGTACCATTGTTTCCTCTATTTTTTTAAATGTTTTATAAATATTCTAACATGAATAAATGTCCTTAACATTATCTCATTAAGTATTATAATTTAACTACAAATATTATTCATTTCAGTGGTAATTAATGAAATATATATGATGTCACAAATTGCAGATGCAAGGTGCAATATTATTATTTAGAAGTTTATTTCCCTAAATAAGATAATTTGAGCACTACACTAAAATATAAATAATTTTAATTTATATATCAACATTTTAAATTTCTAGAGCATACTCTTAACATTTTTAAAATTTTAGAAAATTTTATTTTCAAATGAATATTGATTTTTACAACGAATTCGATTCTTTTCTTTACGAATGAAATAATTTATATTTAAAATGACGTTCTCAAAATATAATCCCTTCTCAAATTAAAGTTTTTTTTGCTAATATTTTGAGACTATATCTTTACTTAACAAAATGGAAGGAACAAAAATAAGTTGTGCTACAAAGTACTTCATTCATCATTTTATATATTTCATTTAACACACTCAATACTGGAGGGTAATTTTTAGTTTGACTTATTTTTGCAAATTTGAAAGGGGCTGATATATTTGTCTGCTTGGAAAAAGAGACTCTTTACTATATTTTATATTTTTTATTAATATGTATAAAGAAAACTTTAATATCTATATACACTACTGGCCATTAAAATTGCTACACCAGGAAGAAATGCAGATAACAAAATGGTATTTATTGGACAAAAATATTATACTAGAAATAACAAGTGATTAAATTTTCAAACAATTTGGTTGGATAGATCCTCAGAAATCAGTACCCAGGGCAACCACCTCTGACAGTAATAACAGCAGTTATACGCCTGGGCATTGAGTCAAACAGAGATTGGATTGCATGTACAGGTACAGATGCCCGTGCAGCTTCAACACGATGTCACAGTTCATCAACCGTAGTGACTGGCGTTTGGTGACGAGCCAGTCGCTCGGCAACCATTGACCAGACGTTTTCTATTGGTGAAAGATCTGGAGAACGTGCTGGCCAGGGCAACAGCCGAACATGTTCCGTATCAAGGAAGGTCCGTACATTACCGGCAACATGCGGTCGGACATTATCCTGCTGAAACGTAGGGTTTCCAGGGATCGAATAAAAGGTAGAGCCACGGGTCATAACACACCAGAAATGTAACGTGCACTGTTCAAAGCACCGTCAATGCGAACAAGAGGTGACCGAGACGTGTATCCAATCACACCCCATACCATCAAGCCAGGTGATGGACCGGTACGATGGTGACGAATACACGCTGCCAGTGTGCGTTCACCACGATGCCGCCAAACACGGATGCGACCATCATGATGCTGTACACAGAACCTGGATTCATGTGAAACGATGACGTATCGCCATTCGTGCGCCCAGGTTCGTCGTAGACCTTTATCAAAGTCAGAAACGTGCTGGTACGCATTTCTCCTTCTTACACGAGGCATCACAACAACTTTTCATAAGGCAACAACGTTCAAATGCAATTTGTGTATGAGAAACCGGCTGAACAATTTCCTCATTTAAACACAATGTAGGTGTCGCTACTGGCACCTGCTTTGTCTGAATCCGCTGAAAAGCTAATCATTTGCATATCACAGCACCTTCATCCTTTCGTATAAATTTCACGTCTGTAGCATGTCGCCTTCTTAGTGTAGCAATTTTAAAGGCCAGTAGTGTATATATATATGAAAGTAAGTATACTTTGTAAAAGTTGAACTATTTTTATAATTTAAAAAATGTGTAAAAGCATATATTGAAATTTTATTTCCTTGTCATGAATATTTTAATTATTTCAATTACAGTTTTGTATTAATTTCACAAGAAATTTTCATTATTTTTTAAAATACATTATTTTAAATGTTTTAAAAATTTAGAATAAATTGTAAAACTGAAAATATCAAATAAAAATATAATCATATTTTTTTAAGTAACCAAAAATATTTTACAGCATCTGGAAAGGGAAATACAATTTCTTTCTAATTATAGCGAAAGGAAATTTCATATTAAAAATTATATGCTTACCATTCCCATGGACAAATAATTTATTTTAATAGAGTTTTTATGTTTTGCGAATAAGTCTTACTTACTTTTGTAAAATATTGGTTTGCTTACATTTAAATAATAAGTACTTTAATAAACTCAGTGAGCTTTAGTTGCTTGCAGTTCATAGCTTCTATTTTCAAAATTTTAATACTATATTATTTTTCAATTTTAATTAGAGCTTATCAGATGCAGTTCAGATCATTAATTTCTATTTTGAATTTTAAACCAAATATTATTGTACTACGCTTTCCTAAGCACTCTCTGAGTTTAAAAATTTATAATTTTTTCCACAATTTTTTTCTAATAAATTCCAAGAATTTAAAAAAATTTAAATATAATGAAAAATCGAAAATCTTATTTCAAAAACGCTGATAGAATGTCTACAATATATAATTTTATTTTTTGATTTATTAAACATGTTACATGTTATTCATTTTGTCATTCAGAATTATTTAGATGCATATCATTCAGAATTCATTTTTCTATTAGCTTATTTTTAGAAACTATAATAAAAATTACATATCATACTTCTTAAACTATTTTCCTAATTTACAACATTAAATATAAACAAATAAAATTAAAATTATTTCCTTGGTCAAATGTTTGTAAATTCATGTAATAATAAAAAAAAATATTGATTATTTTTAAGAATAAATTTTAAAGACATTTTTAATAAAAATTTAAAAAAAAATAATAAATAATAATAATAGTGCTTTATATAATAAAAATATAGTTTTGAGAAAATTGTGTGGTATTTAGTAAGAAGAAAACTTTTTAATTAATACAAGACGTCACTCGAGCTTGGATGAATTTCTTTTCAAATTAGTTACGTTCAAAATTTTATTCAAAAATTTTCTTTAGTTTTAGCTTTTAATTTTTGAATATCATAGTCTACTTTTTACGTCTAATTTTGCTCCTTTTTGTAATTGCTCAAAAAATGTAAATTTTTGTTTCCCTTTGCATATTACATTGTTTCCTTTATTGTATGATATTGTGTCCTACACATACTTGTTTTCAAAAGAGGTTCGTATAACAATACAAATATCGTTATATCATGAATAAAAATTTTAACTCATAATATTTTTATTAAAATCTGTCTGTTAGAATGTTATAAAACATTCTATATGAATTCGTAATCGTATTGCTTCTTAGCCTAGAATTCTAAGAATTATAGAGATTTTCCGGTAGAAAAAATCTTTTTGAAATTATTTTGGATTCAGGTTACGAGAAAATTTAAAATGATTCTTGCTTTCTTTAATATTTCAAGTAAAATTAAAATATATCTTAAATGATGTTACAACATATTTGTGCTTAGATATGTAAGAATCATGCATATAATCAATTACAATTTTAGCAAAAAATCTTTTTTATCAAAATGATGAAGATTACTGCATATTTTTGCCTTTGTGACAATCAATCTAGCTCACAAGTTATTTGCATTTAGTGCAAAATCTTAGTATGCAAGATATGATTTTTTTAATGTACAGTACAAAAATAATCGCACAATGTGAATTTTTTACCTGTATAACTACTTTAAATTAGTGTTTATTAAGTGTGTTCAAATAATTACAATAAATTAGTGCTATAATAATTTTAACATTTTCTGATATATATTTACCAATGTATTCAAAATAAACTTAAAAGTTTGCTTTTAAAAATACATCTTTAAGTTCACTGAAGCAAACTTGCGACACTTTTTTTTTACAAATAAATTTATGTTATATAATTATTCTCTTTCCATCAACGTAATACATGCTTTTATGTGTTCTTTTACAAAATATGACATTTGCGTTTTATTTTGCTGAGTATCGGATAGAAAGTTTACTTCTTTTATCTTCCTGCATAAATTTATGAATAAAGTACTTTGAGAGCAATAAAATATTAACTGCTTTTACATAAATAGCTATTTTAAAAAATGAATACGCTGATGCTTTTATATTTTCAAGTAAAACTAAAAAGAAAATAGCCGACTTTAAATTTCTCGTTTAGTAAACAAATATAACTTCTTTATATTTTAAGTCAATTTATATATTGAAAATATTAAAATCAAAATTATGTACATTCCAATTCAATATTTATTTACAGTTTTGACATTGAAAAAGGGAAATGTGCGTATTGCCTATTTATTTTATGCTAACTTTGAATTGATAGATGTCTAGTTCATTTAATAGTCCAATAACGAAATACATGCATTATTGCACAATTGTAGCGAGTAAGATGTCCAATTATGAGTCAATATGCTCTCTAAATATTCACCTGGGTGCATCAGAACCAAGTAAATGAAATCTTTCACAGTAAATATACAAAATAACTACCGGCTGCAAATAACATAAATATCTTTGTTGTAATGAAATATTTTTATAATATGAAAAAAAAAAATACATTAAATAATATTCTGGTATTTCTGGTTGCCATCACTCCATTCCTCAACTGTCTAGTACTCAATATTTTATGATCATATTATCTTCAAGAAGTATACTTCATGCAACCATAGGTCCTATGAAAAGCAATATTCACATGATGATTTTTTCACTGACGTTCGATCTACTAACGGATACTTAGTTTTATTATCTTATAAAAGTAAATGTTTCATCAAAAATAATAATTAATATGCTTAACCACTACTACAGACTTAATAACAATTTATAATGAACCTGGCCTCTGGAATGCAATAAATAGCATATAATGTATTGGATGTTATTGGTAGATATGTATTATGATTCAATGACAAATCATTCTATATTTTTTAATATCTTAATAAAAGGGCCACAAATACCTTATCGTCCCGCAAGTTGTTCTTCTGGCATTACCTGACTCAGCTACTCCACATACTAAACATGGAATGCTTAATTACTAGTATTGCCTCAATAACAATTCATAATGAACCTGGACACTGGAAGGCAATAAATAACATGTAATATATTAGATGTTATTGGTGGGTATGTATTATAATTTAATGACAAATCATTCTATATTTTTTTACCATCTTGATAAACGCGCCACAAATACTTTATCGTACCACAAATTGCTTTTTTGGTGTTACATGACTTTGCTACTCCACAAACTGAACATGGAATGCGGCTTCTTCATGATACATTACCAAACAGTCATATGTGTATCCTTAAGATAGTCCTTTCGAGGTCAGTGGATTGACCATGATCACCTACCTAATAGATTAATTAATTTATTCCTTTTTGTTATTTTGTCAGGAAAAATAATTGCTTCCACGAAATGAATTCTTAGATCATACGAAGATTCTCCATCGTTTCTATTTCTTTTACACAAAATACCAGATTTATTTGAAATTACCTGTGTGTATGTGAATCTATCTATCAATCTATATATATATATATATATATATATATATATATATATATATATA